>AWYD02000719.1:0-14481 GCA_000504365.2 Pseudocercospora pini-densiflorae CBS 125139
AAGTAAAGCTAAAGAAGCTAGAATATAACTAAGAAGTCTATATTATATATTAAGAAGTATCTAAGAGGGAGTATTATAGATTAGTTAGTACTACTAAGTACTAAGGCCTCTTTTATATACTAATATAGATAGCTTCTTCTATTTTAGTACTTAATCTTTATACAATTCTATAGGCAATCAATTAATGTCTTGTTCTACTCAGCTTAGTTATAATAGCCGTTGATGCCGGAAGCAAGCCTCGCTCTCACATGCACTTTGACCCCTCTCTCATTAACAACCAATGCTACACGACAGATTGGATAACGGGAAGAGATGCACCTTCGAATACGATGTGGTGGACGCTTCTTACCTGTGGCGCCACAACGCCAGGACGAAGGGATGTCGTGCTGTGTAGACACTCCTAAACATCCCGTACCGCTCCTTTCGTCCAAGTCAGCCAAGATATCACTACTATAATTATGAGAGTGTGATGCGAAAAGATGCCAATACACAAGTCTTCCTTGCATGTTGTTGCTACGGAATGAATATTCACGATGTTATAGCCACAGGCCATTTCCTCCGCTACGGAAGAAAAGCATCCTTTTATCCTGCGCATCAAGCGCTAACAGACTTCTCCATCTTGACCAGCAGATGAGACATAGTAGGATGAAACACTATGGTTCTGACCTTTTCTAAAAACACCCAGAAAGGGGTACAGCCAGTGAAGGCGACCCAAAACCACAAAACAATTTCAAACATCTTTTCAACAAAAACCACTCGAAGCAGCGTCTACCTCCTCCCGACTCGCGTTCGGAAACAAAGCTTCGGAAATCCCACCCATATACACAGTATAGGCATGGTTTGTAGAGCAAATGAATGCTCAGGTAATCTCGGGTTCGTCAAGTATGGCGATGATGGTTGTTGTTGTGGTAGGCGTGGAAGAGGTCATATTATTCGAGGCGGAGACAGTATCAAACGCTCCAGCGCTCCGTTGAGGGAAAAGATTTTGCCTGTCGGTCGATGGCGCAACCAGTTGATCGAACCAGGATCAAGTCCATCGCCGTCGCAAAGAAAGTATTGTCAGAAGAAGGTAATCGCCAATGTCCTTCATCCCCTCATCGTATCCGCTGTCTGGGTGATAGCCCAAGACCGGAGTGTACGATGGGCTTCGGGGACAATGGCACTTCGCATCTCCTGACATCTCTTTGCAAAGGGCATTAAAAGTCCAGAAGCGAAAGTTGTGTCGAGTCATTCCAGATGATCGTAAAGGCGTGTACGCGTCGCGGAGGGTAATCCATACCCAACCTCAAATCCAGATCGCTCGCTCGCATGCAATGACAAAAAGCAAAATCGTCCACCCATAAAGTCAAAGAAAATGACCCATGTTCATCTTCGCTGTGACCGTGAGGCCCTCTTTGATAATCCTCTTTTGTGCAGTGCATGCCTCCCAGGGATGATGCAGACATCAACCTCGTTATAAAATCCTTTGTGCCAGTGTCCAGGTCCAAGAAAAGGGGAAAAGAGTTTGCTCGCTCGCTAACGATCAAAACAGAACGCCGTCCATATGAGTAAGATTTTTCTCCTTGTGATGTTGCGTGATGATCAACATCGGGGTATCGCTTGGCATCGCATCGCATCACATTATGTATATAAGTCGTGGTCGCATGTCGGGAAGAAGCTGTTGTGAAGAATACCTGTGCGCAGTTCAGGTATTGTTGCCTTCAATCCTAAGAATGGAGATCCAGAAAGAGTCTACCGGGTTTGGCCAGAACACCGGAGGAAGAAACGCACGACAGGAGAGTGGGGTATGAGCTACGCGCAGGGCGAAAGATGTGCTCATACTGCAGTTGCGTACTGGGCGCTGAAACCGCCGTGCGAACTCCAGCCGAAGTCGTTGAAGCCGCCCATGCCGATGTCAGAGCCGCAGTGGTACGGCATACTGCTCGACACCGGTACTGGAGCAATACTCTGTGGGGAGCTGTAGTATTGCGACGGTGCCGATGTGTATGGCTGGCTGAAGGAAGGCGTTGGCGACGGAAGCTGCACGTTGCTCATTGACATGTCATGCCAGAATGCATTGGACTGATTGTCACTGCATGTCGTTGCGGTAGGCGAAGGCGTCGATGGAAGAACCTTCCAAGAGTCGACTGGAGCTGGGTGACTTGATGGAAGCTGAAGCTGAGGTGGTGCTGGTGCCCACCAGTTGCCTGGCATTGATGTGTTGGGCATGATCGGCGCTGGGTGAATGACATCGACAATCCTTGGTGGTGGTGGAAGAAGTGGAGCAAACATGTTCATGATTGCATTCTTCACATCCTCGGATCGACCTTCGAGCAGCTCGCCGGCACCATCCTCCTCCATTCCCTCAAGTGCACGCGCAGACGTACGAAAGACGAATCTGTTCGCAGCTTGAACGAATTCCTCTTGCATCTTCTTTACTTGCGCTTCCTTCTCAGGCCAACTCCAGGTGCTTGCGGACGCGTCAATTGAGTAGATGTCCTTGTGGTACTCGACTAAGCATTCAATGGTCTCCGGTGTTAGCTTGAATGCAACCTCATTCTGCGAAACCATATCGACATGCACGACATATGCTTCGATGTGAATGAGTTGATGGTTGAACAGTGCTTCGACAAGGGGGTTTGAGTCCTTGCGAAGTTCTGAGTCGGGAGCCTTTGGAAGCATGAGCGATGCGAGTGTCCATATCGCAAGAGAACCACCTAGTGTCTCAGTGAGACATCTGTGATGCTGTGGAACGCTGTTGAGAGGACGCTTGACTCTGTTGACACGCTTCAACGTTTGTGTTAACCAAGGCTCAACCTTGGCGTTGAGAACGATCTCTGGACCTGATCGAGGCGCAAAGGCCTGCGCAGAGGCCGGTAGTAGTTGCACCGGCATGGCAAAAGAATAGAGTTAGGTTGAAGTATGTGTTCCCGACACAATGGATGATGTAAGCGATGCGATATATGGACGACGTCTGGACGTCACGGTAGGACAAGAATGAAAGAAAAAGCGACGTAATATGTCTCAGAGTAGAAGGTAACGATTGGAATTAGAGTGTGCGCCTTGGAAAAGAGGATAGAAGATGGGAGGATATTGGCGGCGGCGAATGGGAGGTTGGCGCAGGCCGGCGAGGTGATGGGAGGGTGACTTGCGGGGACGGCCAGAGCAGAGGACTTATAGTACGAAGCACTTCAGACTAAGCTGAGCGACTGCGCCACTTTAGTATGCATGCTGAGATGGTGTCCAAAAAATATGCACCTGGATGCAGTAGCTCAGCGACATGCAGCTTTAGCTCGAACTTCTCTCACGTTGGAGACATCTTTTCCTCGCGTTCCTGCGCGATGGGATTTCCACCTTCTCATGCATCAGAGATTGCGACATTGTACATTCACCTTTAGGCACACTATTGTGATCTCCGACGCCGAGATGAGCGCCCGATCTTCTGTACTTTGTAACGTTACAGAAGCGCTTCGTCCGGTCATCGACACATCAGGTATCTGCTCCGGGATGCTTTTCGTCTACTTCGTGGATAGGCACGAGTAGTCGATGCAGGCCTGAACCAAGATACTGCTCGCAGTCAATCTCATGCTCTCTGAAACATATCCAGGTGCATGCTCGCTGGGAGCATGGCAGAAGGTAGCATAAGCTGCGTGGTCTCGGAAGCTCTGGCAGCCAGGCTGTGGTGGCCACTCACCGTTGCCTGATCGAAAACGCTCTGGCGTTCTCGAAGACCGCCGCGAACGGTAGCTCCAGATGCTGGGAGTTCGTTCTGTTTCAGGGGTGCGCGGGTGGATGTGTTCCCATGCCTTCCGGATCGCTACTCCTCGTGCTCCCAGAAGTGCATTTCGTGGCCATGCTGTAGAACCGTTTGGTTGGATGTCGTTGCATGCGTCAGACACGGAAGCTCCGTCTAGGCGGACGGGTACAGTTGCGCTACTTTCCTTCTGCACAAGCGTTATTTTCTCACAAGCCAATAACAGCTCTGAGAAACACATTTTTCTGACAAGCTTCGCAGCCTCAAAGGTACGCATCGGAACAGGGTCTGATGTGCAGAGTAGCACGAGCGCCTACCGATACAAGCAGCGAATATTCTCTCGAATATGAGCCCTGTGGTCAGATCGAAGAAATTGCAGTTCTTCGAGGCAGAAAGTGACTGAATCCGGTTTCTGCAGCTCTGGTATCATGCATGCATGCTGCAAGCCTAAACCGTAGCTTGCGTAGAAGTGAGGCGGTGTCTGTGGCGGCTCGCACGTGAATGTACGTCGATCTCGGCGAGTCCTTGAGACCGGTCCTGGGCCTGATGCGCTGTAGGGTGTCCCATGATAGAAGGCACATGAATGCATGCATGCATTTGGTCGGATGCGAGTGCCGATGCTTCGAAGAATAGAAGCAGCGTGCATGGTCTTCGTCGCGTGACTTCGCTTTGTCCGTCGCCCTCACCGTGGGGGCGAAGTCTTCACGAACTCTCTCTTCTGTCTTGCCGCCGTTAGCCGTGTTGGACTCTCCGATTGTCGGCTGCCAGCGTCAATCGTGAAGGACAGTACGAGGTGCGGTAGAACAAGCGCCTGCGCGGCAATATTGCCCTCGGACCTTGCGTCACAAGACCTGTGACAGCCGCCTGAAATGGTCTCTATTCCGGCAGTTTGCTGAAAGCATGCGCAGATCTCCACTGGAAGAAAACCGAGAGCACCGAAAGCGTGGAGGTGCAGCTCATCGCAAGCTGAGTCTCACCTGGACATTAGTCGTGCCTTCTCTGCAAAGACAACCTCACCTCATCACGACTACAAGCCCACCACTTCAATTTTACACATGAACTGTCTAGGACCACGCATGTCAATGATATACTGACTTCACTGTTCTGAACTTGTAGCAATTTACGGCACAGGTTTTTCATCTTGGCCTGCTTCTCTTGTCCCACACCTTTCCCTGGCCAGCATGTCATCGGCTGGCGACAAAACATTGAGAACTCGTGTCCTCCAGCGCGACGCTGCTTCTCAGACTTCTATCAAACATCTATTCATGCACCATACGCAAGTGATCGGGTCTCCTTCAGCATACAACCTGACTTGAAACGCACTTGATGCTCGACGCATGCTACGTCACCATTGGAAGTGGGATTCTGCATACGATCAAAGTGTTTCAGCATCTGTATGAAACGCTTGGGGTTGCATGGTCGCATCTTGTGACTCATTATTGTCGCTGTCTTCCATCACAATGGCCACGACCAGCATTCTGAACGACCTCAGCAAGCAGCCTCAGCAGCTTCCTGGCTGTTGTGCTTCTCTCAGCTCTCAGCTGATTGAGGAAATCATCAGGCGACTGCCCAGAGCGCCTTCGCTTGTCTTTTCGGTGAGTCGGCTTTCTAGAATCTGCCAAGCCAACCTCGTGGCTCCCCACACGCCAGCCTCTTCTCATGCTAGCGCCGCCCTCGAAGCAGTCTGGAAGCGCCATCAAGCCAACCTCGAAACTCTTTTATTGTGCTGCTCTCCTTTCGAGAAACAAGTCATGAAGGCCGGAAGGTGCGCACTCTTTCAACAAGATGTGTGTGCATCCAAACCGACTGTGCTTTGCCTCGTTGTGGAAAGAAGAGACCCTTGATCAATGGGGACCCAGTGCTCGACACGAATCGGAGCACACTTCAAGTCCGAACAAAGCCTGGCGAACAGCACCATACACAACGCTCACATCTCTTCGGCTTGCTTTTTCAGTATGCAAGCCTAATACTAACTGCCAATCAAGATTGGTTGCGGCACCGGTCTTCTAGAAGGACACCTGCTTCGTCAGAGCTGCGATGCACTTCGGATCTATGGCGTCGAAGTGCCTTCTTGCAAGGTCATGTATCTGCCAGCCGATCTTGTGCTTCGAGTGCCTTCAACAACAGCTTTGCACCCAGACGCCGTATTTGCAGAGGTGTTTTTGTTTGTGTATCCGCGAAAAACAGATCTGATTGCGGAGTACTGCTCTACCTATAGCGTCAACGGCGCGCTTGAGCAAGCCATGGTGATTGTGCATTCGTCCGAACGTCAAGATACCGAGGATGCGTTGTCTACCGCATTCACAGATGTTCGACTTGTCAACGACAGCGGACTTCCTGAATATGAAGTGTTTCTTGTTGCTTCTTGTCCGAAAGTGCAGTCCGTAAGGCCTTGACCCTGGTTTTATCGGTGCGCGAAGCCATCTCACTTGTGGAAGCGCGTGGCTGGCGGAGAGCCGCCTGGCCCAGCGCCCAGGTCACTAAGTACTTCGGACGTGGGCGACCAAGCAGAGCACCGCATGCACGAGCGCAGGTAGACATAAGGGCAATCAGTCGCACAACAGTCTATTCACCGGCGATTCTGATTGCACCTGTCTAACAAAATGGCGGATCCAACAGCAATCGCTGTTGCTCCCGCAATACCTCCAAAGCATCCGGGAAGAATATCACGAATTTACATCAATATGGGCAACAAGAATAATTTGTCTCGGGAACTGATCGATCTGTGGGAGCATGGAGCATTACTGTACCACAGTTACGATTGGCAAGAGGCTGTAAGTCTCACTCTAAAGCTGGTACCAGCGAAACAATGCTCCGATTACGAAGCTAAAATCCTATTAGGCTGAGACCTTCTTGTACTTGTCAAGAGTGATTGAGCAAGATCTTCAGAGCACATTCTGCTTGCTCAATGCTGTCATCATCTTTGCCAGACTCGGCGACTACACAATCGCGGCGCAGGTATTAGAGGAGGCAAAACGGGTTGATGAGACTCTCGCTTTGACTTTATTCATCATGGGCCATGTCGAATTTCAACTTAATCATTTCGACAAAGCAGAGGACTGCTTCAGAGCTGCTCTGAGTGTTATGCAAGGACCGAATTTGAAGTTTGCGCACCACGGCTTCGACTTTACACTATGGACGTCACAAATCAGAGAAGATCTCCTCGTTTTCGATAGCGATCTGTCAAACATCAACGCTGTCCTGGCTTCCTTCCCTGCTGATGCTCTCTTCGAAGCACCGGGTCGGGCAGCAGGAAGTACGGCTACTTCGCTGAGGCCAAGACGAGGTAGCGATAGTGGCAGTCTGCCGACGCTGTCGGAAGGAAGTGAATCGCCGGTCGACGAGCTTCCAACTCCAGAGATAGAGTTGAAAGCTCTTCGATTTCCTATCAAGGGCGAGAAGACTTATGCTCGGGATCCTGAAGTCTTCGATTCAGATGTCGAGCCAGTCACACCTACACCTGTGGTGACAATTCTTGGCGATGTCGAATTCGAAAGACCATCTTCGCGGGCCTCGAAGATCATAACACCACTACGCCGGCTGTCTACACGGAATCCAGAGAAACGAGCTGCCGAGCATATGGCAGCACGTCGTGCTGCTTTCGCTCCACGTGAGGCTCGTGTTCAGGGCGATTCAGTACAGGAGTTGTCGGAGTACATCAGAGATCTTCCCGCACGACATGGGCTCAAGCCTCGAACTGCCAAAGCTGACTTTGGTGACGTGCGCGATCTTTCCAAGTTTCTGAGGGCCGATCCTGCAGGCTCTGGTAGAAGATCAGGCAGACCGTCTTTGAAGAGAGCAAGCTCTGAGAGAAGCGGCTCGGGCTACTCTTCTCTAAGGGATGATCTGAGCGCCAGGAGTATCGATTCTCAAGAACTTCTGACTGACTGGGACTCTCCAAGGTCGGGCTCTGTTCCTCCAACCCCGTCGAGACATCCATACCGAAGTGGTCTCGGCTCTTTCCTTATGAATGAGAACACGCCAGGCTCGCATGCACAGGTCTTGCGACGATCTGCATCACAACGATCTCAAACGACGACCAACGAAGAGCCTGCGGAGATGCTTACTTCTGTCTTGCATCCACTGCTTACAGACTCCGCAGACGACTTCGGCGATAGTAGCTGGCCATTGACACCGGATGCGTCTGAGATGCTTCGCCACACACCACCTAGTTGCACTGCGATGTATGGAAGCTCGTACTTTGAGCTGCCGGCTCCGAGCATGAGTAGACCCTCAATACCCATGAGAGGCTCCTCCTTGCGAAAGCCTTCACCAGGCATGCTGCCAAACATTACTGAACAAGATGATCTGGAGGGCTGGACTGGAACGCCAAACAGACTCTCTACTTACCAATTCATGATGCGCCATGGAATCCACTAAGGCTGCATCGATATTTGCATTTTTGCGATGATACCACTGCTGCGACAGCTTTGATGCTTCTCGATGTGTTTTGATAGTGTAGACTTAGATACTGCTCAAGCTCCTTTGTTACGTATTTGGTGTGTTTCTCTCCTTTTCGCTATCTCGTCCATCCTGCACACAGCTATCTGTTGTGTTTTAGCGGTGCTTGTGGACACGTGCTTGCAGCAAAGTCGAAACAGTGGATCCGTTCGCGTGGACCACCAAAGTCTAAAATGCCGTCAGAACGAGAACGAGAGACAAATCGTCACAGTTTCATTTTGGCCCCATCAGCGAACTCATAGTACATGTCTCTGTACGTTTACAACTTTTCTATACCACTTGAATAGCGCCAAGGTCGTGATAAGGTGTTCTTATCGTGACAGCGCACGAGCACGCTTGCGATAGCCGACACAATCAGCCGATCAAGGCCGACAGCAAACCCGGCCGTTTGATAGCGAGCAACTCGCACAACTCTACGCCTTGAGAAACACCAACTCCAAGGCATGGCGTCAGTCGGCACAGATCCGACTTGGGCAGAAGTTCTTGTAGAGAAATATCAAACTCACATTCTTAGAAGTCCGGCCGACGCCCGAGCTCCTCACGAAAAGGCCCATGGTGGCCTTGGACCAAAGCCTTTGACCGCTGCTGAAGTTCTTGCTCATCCAGAGTATCCTCACGCGCACTGGGACTTGAAGCCCGACAAGAAAGGCAAGGTTGATGTTGCGAAAGGCAGGGGCGGTCCGTTCAAGGTTGCATATGAGATTCATGGTCATGGTCCAAGTAAGATCATTGTATGTCCTGCCAGCTGCGAGCTTATCTGTGATTGTCGCTTTGCATAACTGACGCGACGTCTCAGTGGATAATGGGCCTGGGTGGCTTCATGAAGACATGGTATAGAAGCGAGATGACCGGGATTCCAAGTCTACATGCTAATCGCTGATCGTCCATAGGCAGCGCCAGACCAAGGATTTTGGCCACATTGAAGCTGACAAGTATAGCTGCTTGGTGTTTGACAATCGAGGCATGGGAGAAAGTGACAAGCCTCTTCTGCGATACACGACATCTGAAATGGCAAAGGATGTTGTTGAACTCCTTGATCATGTTGGCTGGACTCAAGAGAGAAGTGTCCATGTCGTTGGTATCTCCATGGGCGGTATGATATCGCAGGAACTCGTAAGGCTGAACTTTGGTTGAAGAAGGTCACTACTGACGAGTTTAGGCCCTGCAAATTCCAGAGCGTATCTGCAGCTTGAACCTCATATCTACGGCACCTCGCATTGTGCGGACACTGCCGTTCTTGGAAAACATTCGGAATCGTATCAATCTCATGGTCCCAAAATCTCTGGACAACCAACTCGCCAAGGTGAAAGGCGATTGCTATAGTGTGGAATGGCTATCGAGACCTGACGAAACTGAATACATCGTTGAACCATTCCCGACCAACGGTGATCGATTCGCTGCTGGCGAGCTCAGCAAACGACTCGCTCCGGATATGTTCACGCCTACCGGATTCATTTGCCAGCTTTACGCAGCTGGTTTCCATCACAAGTCCGCGAAGCAGATCAAGACTATGGGCGATAAAATTGGACGATCTCGAATCCTGGTCCTGCACGGAACTGCGGACAAGATGATACCTTTTGTCCATGGTGAAATGATGATCGAGGAGCTTGGTGGTAAAGACAGCGGCATTACGACTTCACTACACGAGGGCCTTGGTCACGTCGCTCCTTTTGAACTGCGGAAAGAATTCAAGAAGATCATTGCAGGTCGTATAGAAGCGACGGAGGCTCTGAAGTGATTGATCGATGCATTTTTCGGATCTTGGTTTGGATTTGCATTTGGGAGGCACAGCGATGATACCACTGATAGCATGGAGTTCTTCAGGAAGGTTTTCAATTGTCGATAGACCGCTCAGCATTCACATACTCATGCACAGAGTGCTACGTCGTCCTTGTGGTATGCCACCTTGTGCTGCCGAAAGCTAATGAGTCATGCAGGGCGAACGAGCGACCTTCCTATTTGGACCCATGTATCAGCTCGCTAGACCAGGCATCACTTTCAAGGATAAATTTTGCTCTTCTGGACTCACTTCCAAAGACAAGCACATCACCTATCGATTCCATTATGACTGACAAAGCTCGAGTTGTGCCTGTGGCGGACTGCGATAACGCAGACATCAGCACAGAGACCAGGCAAAATCCAGTACATCTAAGCACAGCCTTTCATCCAAATGCCAACTCTCCTTCATGGGTCATAGAACGCACAAAACAATACACAGATGACCCAGTCAGCTACCTGAAGCGAACGCTCGGAGAATCCACATTCGCAGAGCGACAACACCTCCTGAGTATACCCGAAGAAATTGATAAAGACCGATATGGCGGCGGCAAGCAGAAGCAAGCATTTGAGCAACACATCGCCGATCTTCTAGGAAAGAAGCACGGCCTCTTCTTCATCACCGGAGTCCAAGCACAACTCATAGCCCTCAAAATTCATGCCAAAGAATCTGGAAACAATCGGGTTGCTTGGCACCTCACTTCTCACCTCGAAGACGCTGAAGAGGGTGCCTGGAAGTATCTTTATGGCCTCGATCGGAGACTACTTGCTAGTAAAGCCGATCAGAATCCCAGCGTCAAAGAGATCAAAGCAATGGTATCATTGCCGGAATACGAAAGACCAGCTTCAATCCTCCTCGAACTTCCAAATCGCTCTCTAGGCTGTAGAACCTATACCTTTCCAGAGCTACAAGAAATCTCCCAAGCATGCCGTACAGCAGGCGTTAGTCTCCACCTCGACGGCGCAAGACTTTGGGAAATTGAACCTTACTACCAAGAAACTTTCGGCAAGACATTCTCTGATATCTGTGGCCTCTTTGACTCAGCATACGTGAGCTTTTACAAAGGTCTCCAAGGAATTGGAGGCGCAATGCTCGTTTCAGATTCCGCGGAAATGATTGCCGAGGCGAAGAAGTGGCAACGAAGAACTGGTGGGAATGTTTTTACTTTGATGTATCAGGTGATCGATGATGAGAGAGGGTTTAATGAGAATATCGGAGCTTTTGCGGGGAGGAGGAAGAAGATGATTGAGGTCGTTGAAGGGATCAAGAAAGCGACGAAGGACTCTGAGACGGCAGATGGAAGGCCTTATGTGAAGTTTGTGCCGGAAGAGCCGACTTGTTGTCAGATTCATGCTCTTTTTCAGGGCTTCACGTCGGAGCAGTTGACTGAGGCTAGGGATGCGGTGCAGGAGAAGAGGAATGTTAGGGTGTTTGAGAGGTTGAGGGAGAAGATTAGTGTTGATGAGAAGATGAGGCTGGAGAGGGAGGCAGGTTTGAAAGATGGGAAAGTCAAAGATGCAGCGGTTGCTGCTGGGGCTGAACATGATACGACGCATTTCATGGAGTGGTCGATCACGAACGAGACGGAGAAGGTCGATACAAAGGTGTTTATTGATGCGTATGTGGCTCTTTGCGAAGAGCTAGAGAGACATGGTGCAGCTGTTCACAACTAGAATAAGTGAATGAATGAATGAACGAAGAGTCCGTGCTTGTTGCCTGGTCATCAGGCACGAGTGAAGTGCCGAATCTTTACATCACAGCAGCGACTTTCAATACTTCATAACATTAGCACTACCAACACACTTCGCAAAAGACACTTCGGTAGGTCGGATTCCGGCATGGCTGCTCCAACACGCAAGCGCACTTTCGCTGGGGTCCAGGACGCCGACTCGAAGGCGACAGATGGCACTTTCGAATCGCGTCCGAATGATATCGGGAAGAATTTTAAGCGTCAAAAAGAAGAGGGTGGCCTCGATTTGATAATCAACACAGCCCAGACAAGCATGCAGTCCCAAGCCCTGAACCAGCTGCTCTCCTCGCGCAAGTAATCACAGATGGTTCGCTCCATTCGAGGAAATCGACGCAACTTTTGGCACACTTGCAGGAAGCGGAATCTGCTCAGCTAATATTGCTCGAAGCTGTGAGCGACGGACAGTCCAATTTAGACCGCCTGCGGACTAGGCATGATATATCGGAGCAACGGCGCTTCATCGAAGAAGCCGAACTCCAAGGAGAAATCAGATACCACGACGGATGTGCCGAAAAATGCAGGCTAGCGGCTGACAGAGATCGGCAAGCACTTTCTGTTGCAATGTCAGCACAGCTGGCATCAGAAGAAGCTCTCCATCGCCGTGTCGACGAAATGCCAGAGCAGGATTTACTTCGACTCAATCTCCCGGGCTCGTTCTTTCAGCTACTCGAGTACAACAAGTTAAGCAGAGCGAAGATGATGGAGCTGAGTGTGGAACTACAATCGGTGAAAGATCAGGAGCGCCTCTCACATGAGACCGTGTTGGGCCTCGAGGATGAGCGGGTCACGGCGGCAAGCCACAGCGAAAGATTAAACCTGCCTCTGGAGCGTGAACGGGGGAGATTGCACTACCTTCAGCAAAGCGTCAGTGATGCCAAGGATCGGCTAACGTCTTCGCAACAAGCGCATCTTGCGCAGTATGAGAAAATGTGTCAGCTCGCAGCTGGTCCTCTTGATCTATCAGTTTCACCGTCAGAAACGAATGCTGAAGCCGAACAAGCTCAGACATCGGACAGTTCAGAGGCAGAAGATAGCTGGAATGGCATGGATACTGCTGTGCAGGCAGCTCGTCCTACGCCTGAAGAGAAGTCGAAGAAGGATCAGCTGAAAGTGGCCCGCTGGCGAGCCAAAGATCGTCTAGATATGGAAGTAATCAAGCTCGAAAGGCTCGACGAGAAGTACGAGGATGACTTGCGCCGTTTCGAGAAGCTGAGTCGGTGCTCTCGTACCAGGGAGGACTTCGACCATGCCTGCCTTAGAACCAAAATGCAGCAGCTCAGGGCAGTGAGGGAGGCAGAGGCGATCTATAGCAAGGCCAAGCTCGAGGCGATGGAACTTGGCGTCGAAGCGGACCATTCCGATGAATCAGCTTTCGCCAGCGGTCCAGATGATGGCTATAGGATCTCCCTCGAGAATGCAGCTATCCAGAAGGTGGACGCCAAGCGAATACATTCGTGGCTTGAGGGGATGGACGAGACACAGTCGGATGTAGCAAAGCCTAAAGAAGCACCAGAAGATTTCGAAGAGCTCAGTGCCGCTGAGCAAGACGCCTTGTTGTATTGGAATAATAGTGCCGATGTCATCGCGACAGGAAAGAAGCGTGTCAAGATCGATAACTGGCGGGATTCGAACAAAGCCTCGAAGGGGGAGCAGATTGACTGAGCTCACAAGCATGGCCACGAGCATACCATGAGCAGAGGCAGATAAGTTGGTTTTTGTATTAGCATGGAAAGAAGAGGAAGAGGATGTGAAATGAAGTGGTCTGGCAGTGGCCTGATTGACCCTTGCTGTCAGTCTTGGCGCCGATGGAAATCACCTCTTACCGTGTTTCTCGTTTCATTCTTTCCACTCTCTCACAAATTTTCATCAGCTTCAACATCTTCACGTATGGGACATCGTGAGGCACATTGCGAAGGCGTGACGACTGTGGCACTGACTGTACGACCTCGCGAAGCTCCTCGTATATTTGTGCGATTGATTTGCCGCCTATACCGGCAGCAGACCTTTCAGGAAAGGGCAGACCTTGAGTCCGGCTGGAGTTCCGCTTAAGCTTACACTAAGCTTAGGTCGCCTTGTATGACACCAAGGCCTCAGGAACGGCGAGAATCTGAACATGCTGTCTCGATTTCCAAGTATCAGTTGGCGGAGAGCAGCCAGACGTTGAAGAAACCGAGATCCACGACCAGAAACAAACCTGCTGAGCCTTTTCATGATCTTCCTGAAGTCCTGAGTATCCAGAAATTGGGATTGCTTGCCAGCGTGGCACCGTTTGTGCCGACACGAGAGTTTCCACAACTGCTCATAGCTGAAGCCACATCTAGCCAAGCTCCGCTATGATCGACATGTTAGTCTCAGGGGACGCTCAGACCACCTCAGAAGCGAGCTAATCAAGCGCTCCGCGTGGCTCCTCCTTCTAGAGGAGATCTAAGGAAGTATCTTAACGTCTTGCGGGATACATCTTAGCTTTACGCCTATTTTTGCGCGTCGTAGAATCTAGCTATATTCTCGAATATTTTCCCCTCGACGGCGAGTACTCGACGACGTGTCCCTTTATTTAAATTTTAAAAACATAACTTTTTTTACTTTATTCGTCTCTCGGACCGCTAACTTTTAGATTTAAAATATCTAAACGCGTTCTAACGTCTTGTACTTTCTCTAAAAATCCGGAATTTTCTCGTTAAAAAGCCGGATTTTCTATATAAGGCTTATACGAGGTCTTTTCTTTTAAATATCTCGACCGTCTTATTAGATATTAAAAAT
>KZ106847.1:0-13298 GCA_000504365.2 Pseudocercospora pini-densiflorae CBS 125139
TACTTACTAGTCGCGTTATTAGATAGCTTTAGACTTCTTAGAAATACCTATTTTTAGCTGTTTTAATAATATTTATTATAGAGCTAAGATATATCTACTAGAACCCCTAGATACTTCCTTAGACTGCCTTCGGCAAAGCCCCCGAAGGGGAATAGCGTGCCAAGGCAGTCTGTGCACCTGAGACTAGTGGCAAGCACAGACCAGCAGTTCTTGGAGACGCGTCTACGCGATTTGGAGTTCAAACATCGCTGCTTACCTCTTCGCCTTGATCCACGATCATCATGGTACTGGAAATCCAGTCTTCGTAGCACTGAGTCGCATGAAACGACGAAGCGAAGTCAACCCCCACCGACAAGCCGGCATCGAGGACCTCATGGGAGGAAGCACGATCGAGCCACGAGCGTCGACCCATCATCGACCGTGCATATCCCTGCGCGGTCTCATCGCGCAAAAGAAGGATGTTGTGGATGCCGTAAACGTAGATCCTTAAATGAGCGAAAGGACTAGGACAAGCCCCAGAAGCCATACTTCGCGATGGATTCTGCCGACCGTGCCCTGAGAGAAAAAAATGGTTTGCAACGATATGTCCAAAGGTGCCAAAGGTCAAGGCATTATTGATCACGCGCAGCGAACAGAGCAAAAATTTGGCGGTAACAGGAATCGGACCTGTGTCTGCTATGAGGAGGTTAGCAAGCGTCACAGAGATGGTACATTTTTTTGGATTTTACCTCGGATTGAATGCGATATGAGTCACAGAACCACAACGAGCTGTACTAACCACTATACTATACCACCAGCTTTGATTGCTGATTGGTCAACATGAGGATGTTAAGCATTACTATTGTGCTGTATAGACTGGAATTTTCACACATCTGGGGGCGTCAAAGGCGCCGAACTTTGCAGAAAGTGGGTACGCCATTTCCGACAATTGGCGAGGCACTAATTTTCGAACCCACACCGAGTCTTCGTGTTCGTGCTTACTACTACTCGGGAACCCTTCTACTTCTCAATCGCGCATCTTATACCTCAATGTGAAAACTATTGTGCAACTGGCGATGGTTGCACAAAGTAACTCTCTCACTAGGACGCGAGAACAATGGAAACGAACGGAGATGAACCTCGGCTAGCAACGGAACGCAGTCCGTTGCTGCCAAAAAGCGGCCAAGAGCATCAGAACAACCTCACAGCCTCATCCACACGCTCAACAGAAGACGAGAACGCAATTCCAGAAGTCTCATTCAAAGCCGAAGCGTCAATTCTCTTCCGATACTCAGGTCCTTTGGTCGTCACATACTTTCTGCAGTATGCCTACCAGCTTATCATCATTGCTATCGCCGCCCAATTATCAACAGAAGAGATTGCAGGAGTATCTCTAGGAATCACGACAAGTAACATCACCGGCTACTCAATTTTTGAAGGCTTCGCTACTGCTCTAGACACTCTTTGCTCGCAGGCATATGGGAATGGTCGCCTTACAGATGTAGGGCTTGATGTCATTCGGGCAACGCTTCTGGTACATTTGAGTGCTGTGCTGCCGATTGGCATAGTGTGGCTATGCTCGAGCTGGATCTTTGAGGCTCTCGTGCCACAGGCGGAGCTTGCAGAACACGCCAGTAGCTTTCTGTACTGGACCTTGATCGGAGTTCCGGTAAGGCAAGGAAACATGACGATCACCGCGCATCGACTGACCATGCGCAGGGCTATTGTGCTTTCGAGCATGGCAAACGCTTCATGCAAGCGCAGGGCAACTTCAATGCTGGGCTGGTCGTACTGATTGCTTGCCTGCCTATCAATCTTGGACTGACGTATTATCTGGTCATTGTTGCAGACATGCGTGTCGCAGGTGCAGCCTTATCTTCATCGTTGACTAATCTTATTCGCCCCATTCTGCTCGCACTTTACGCTGCGGTCATCGATCGATCAACTTTGCAATGCTGGCCCGCCGCGGATGAGGTCAGAAAAGGTTGGGGAAAAGGCTGGGGACTTATCATGCGCCTTGCTGTGCCTGGTGCGCTGATGAATCTGTCTGAGTGGCTCTGCTTTGAGATCCTGACCTTTTGCACGACATACGTTGGTACTGCAGCGCTCGCGGCACAGACCTTCCTTGCCACCACCACGACGATCGTGTGGCATGTACCGTTTTCAGCTTCCATTGCTTGTAGCACTAGGGTACGCATCTCCTTCACCCCAATCAATTTGGCCTCTGCTGACTGCTTCCAGGTTGGACAGCTTGTGGGAGCTGGCATGACGGGCTCAACTGCAAAGGTGATACGGTGGTATGGATGTGTATTCACTGTGATTGGTATTATCGATGCCATTGGCAGTATTGGCATCGTCGTGCTCATGCTGAAGACCATCGTACACGATTCTGAGGTTGCAGACATCATCATCGAAACATTGCCCTTTATGGCACTATTCACCTTCTTCGAAGGCAAGTCAAATAGGACCACCCTGCTGATTATCGCTGATTATGAGCTGTAGCATCTTCAAATTGGCCACACGCAGTCGTTCGTGGATTTGGCTGGCAAGATATCGGAGCATGGTGCACAGGTAAGTGGTTCGGTTCGCCTTCACGACTCACGTTGCTCACTTGAACCACAGTCACGATCAACTATCTCTACGCACTACCATTAGCCGCGTTTTTGGAGCTTGGACCGCCGAGATTGGGTATTCGAGGACTTTGGATCGGGCTTGGGAGCGGACTTGCTTTGGTACGATGACCCACGTATTCCTACCGAGATGCTGAAACTGAACTAATGTGCATGTAGACCACCTTTGTCGAGGCGTTTGTAATCTGGTTACGCCTCCGCAAGACCACCGACGGACGCTTGCTCGCGAGCATTGCCGATGATGATGAGCCCTTGCAAGACGAATGAGCCCTGATTTGTGGCCTCACGCTTGGACTCAATCCGTCAGAATAGAACTCAACCGTCCTCTGCGAGTTTCAATCGCCACAAAACATTCTCTCCTTTCCAAACGAGCTGGTTGGTGCCCAGAGATCATCCCATGCAAGGCCAATGTCCGTGGGTTTGACATTCGGCTCCATGATCAGTCTTCGAAAGGTCTATAGCAGCTTTTTGCAGCTATGACTAGCACATGGATGCTGTCTCATCAAACCCAGTGCAGAAACAGTATCCACTTGCAGCGCTTGCAGGCCATGAAAGTTCGGAGATTCTCCAATGCAGGACCAGTACATCACCTCAGCCGTTTCAGCGTCTATACGGCCATTTGACGAATCTACTACCCTTACCGGCTCCGATTTGAGCAAAACCTACCTTCAGCACTGCATGATTTGCGGCGTCCGCCTGGGGCTTTCGAACTTAGAATTCTTCGTTCACAATCCAATCAGCACAGCTTTTGAGATTGGACAGGCATATTCGCCATCCCAATCTGGCAATCGGCTGTACACGCACCCGGTACAGAAGTTGGACAAAGAATATAAATGCAGCCTTGCTTGAGTCTACAGCGACTCTGAACATTCAAAACCTATCGAACCTCGAAAAGCAACATGATGTGGTCCTCCTTTGTCATCGTGACCTTCTCCGTGATGTAAGCGGACCTTTGATTGTCGTTCGACGACTTACTGACTTTTTAAAGAAGCCGGGCAGTGGCACAACAAGACAGTGGCATCTTCACTGGCAACACCTGTGGTTGCCTCGCTGGCGTTTCAGAAGACACTGGATGCAAACTCGTGTTCAACAATGCTGCTTCTCAAGCACTTTGTGCGAGGTACGGCGCAACACCGCACGTGAGGAAGAACGATGGGGGACAAAATGTATCACATCGTCTGACTGCCCCTTTTACCGGCGTTCGCTAATCTTGGTCAACAGTGTGCCTACGGCTCAACTGGACTAGCAACTATTGTAGCTTTCACCGACGATTGCGCTGCGATGGGCGCCGTTGGCGCTATGTGCTGCGATCCAGGAACAGATGATGTTAATGGCTGCCAAATTCGAACTCCTCCACCGACGAGTGGAACGAATTGTGCCGACAAAGGGTCTCCACCCTCGCTCCGACGTTGAGCACCGAACACTCGTTTCTTGCTATTCCTGGCAGATCGAATGCAACACGGACGGGGATGAATCGAGAGATGTTGGTATTCGCACAGGGTGAAGTCATGCTGCAGTTAATTCTCGGAGGACAATAAAAGGGCTTATCTTCATGCAAAGCACTTCGATCCTCCCTACTTCTAGCCCCTTCTTCCTTCACCTCATTTGCCGCTTGCACTTCTGCGCGTTATCGACCGTACCAAATTATCTGCCTTTTGATCTACGACCCTCCACTGGGAACTTGAGATGGAAGCTGACAGAAAGTCGCAACAAGAATCAGGGTGAGGTGACAGCCTTGGACCAGAAGTCATCTCAAACCTCCCATAAGCACCGGTTCTAATGGCGCTTGGGTGCTCTGGAATATGACATTGTTGTACATCCTTGATGAGAGTTGTCGTAATTATTGATGGATTTGAAAGACAGGTAAAGAGATGTTCCCAAGCCATCGTAAAGGTCAGGGCTTTGTTGAAGGAAATGCCAAAGAAAGTTGCTGCGATATACAGCTCGATTGAGGTAGCAATAACACCGCGATTTGCTTCCTGCTTAGAGAGTTCTGCGCAACCAGTTCCTTGAGGATGGCGACAGCATATCTTCCGGATGTCGAGCAGCAACACATGACATCCCACTCTCTCCATCGATCCTAGGACGTAGCTCAACGAGAGCACACGCCATGTCCTAGTTCGTCTCACATCGTAGCAGCACAGTCATACAGCAACAAAGAAGGTTGGAAGTGAGAGTTCAGCATCGCCTCCCAGGCTCACGTCTTCATCTCCACAGCTTGGCTAGCCAAAAGAATGATCCTCCGGTGATCTGGATGCAACTCGGCACTGCGTCTTCTGAAGCAAGCAGGATACGACCACAAAATAAGATGTCAGATGAGAGTCTCACTGACCGGTCGCTCATCGAGTGCGCAGACCATGACAAACGCCGTTTGACATGGCAGCAGCACAGTCATACAGCACTGGCGAAGATACATGTAATGGCGAGAGCTAAGCAAGAACCTCTCAGTCCTCACATTCCGTCCTCAACAGTTTGACCAGTTACAAATATGATCTTCTGGAGATCAGGATGCATTACGATGCTGACTTCGCTGAAGGACTTACGCACGTGAGGTAATGTGAAAGTTTCACGCCTCAGACGCTCAGCAAGGGTGCATACTATGAACGATACCAGCTGGCGTGGCAGCAGCACAGTGATGTGACCGAGAAGGAGCCATTAACAATAGCTAAGCACGACTCACGCCCCTGTCTCGAGAAATCGATCATTTACGAGCATGACCTCACGAAGAATGAGATGCATCGTGATACCAGATCGACAGAGAAGGATAGGCTAGAGTCCCTGAATGTGAGCGTAAGTCCCAGTCTCACTTACTAGTCGCTCATGGAGTATACATGCCATCACTGCGCCCACCTGACATGACAGCAGTACAGCCATACGACATTCAAGGGCAAACGAACACAACAGCTTGGTCTCAAGGGTGGAATGCAGGATCAGCACCTTTTCTCCACTCTGTCATCTCCACAGGTTGATTCATTACAAGTTTGGTCTTTCTGAAACCCAGATGCATTCTAAGATCAGATCCATCAGAAACATACACACCAGAATCGCTGCTGGTGAGATCATCTGGCAACTTTCCTCGCCTTAAGCTCGTTAAGGGAGCATACCACGGCTAGATGGGCGCCAGATAGCAACAGCACGGTTGCAAAGGTATTGGAGGAGTGAGACACAAGGCATGAGCAGAGCATCTTATACTCACTTTCTCGTCTCCTAAGACTGCTAAGTCGCAAGGATCATCATCAGGAGATTTCGCAGCGTTCAGACAACAATTCCGTTGGGTTCCGCCCGCCGGTTGCTCTTTATGTGAGGCCAAAAGCTCAGTCTCACTCTTCAGAAGCTCGACAGAGAGGCGCATTATGGTTGAGCCTGGTTTCAATGACAGTAGTGCAGTCATAGAGGTACAGCAGAGCTGCTGACCGACTTTTCGAAGAACAATGCTGATTTCATGCTGGGAACACTCGATGAAACGGGACTAAATCATACCTATATTGATGGAGGACATGGGAAATGGGTAATGGGAGATGCTTTCATCTACAATCTTGTAGGCCTTTTTGATACTATTGTGGAGCAGTACAGCAGTAGTACCAAGATCTGCTTCCGAGAGATGCACCCTCAAGGTATAAAGCATTCACACAAATGATATACTCGATTTCCCAGACTCGTATATAACCTTCCGAAATCCCTCATGTGCCGTACCTATAAGTACATCCAATCTTGCGAACTCCTTCATCTGCAGGACGATAGATTCGAGTTCTCGAATCTCATTCCCTAGGCATTAAGCAAGCTCCCCACAGCCACGAATACCTCGTTCGCTTTGTCTTGGTACTGTGGGAAAGCGGAGAAACAATCTGGGTGCCAGCGTGCTCGTTCCTTCTTCAGGTCGAGGCCCGGGATTTGCTGAAATGCTTTGCGAATCGAGCATTGACAGGCCGGAGCTAGAGGTCGAGGCTTCAAGTGACAAGAGGAGTCGGCGCAGACTGGGAGTGCCGGAGGAGTTGGGAAAGACGAGACCTCCTGGCGGCTCTTGATCTTTTTGAGAGTGAGAGCGTACCAGTCTTTTGCTTCTTGGGCGAAATTGGCGTCGGCAGCTTGGGTAGCGCTCTGTGCGGCCTGTCTGGCCTTCCGAGCTCGCTCGTACTCTTCTTCCTTCTCCCGCTGACGCTCGAGGTAGATCTTGCGATACTTTTCGTACGTCTCCGGGTCATCGTCTTGATGGCTCTTCCACCCTGCCAGAGCACGAGCTTTCGTGCCCTCACAGCGCTCACGATATGCTTTCTCGGCTTCTTCCTTACGCTTCTTATCACGCCGAGCGACGTACTCCGGATCTTGCTCCAGGAGCTGTCGCATATGATCCTCCGTCTGACGAATCTTCTGCTTTCTCTCTTCCCACACCTGGTCCATCTCGCCCTGAATCTCCTCCAGCTGCGCCAAGTCACGGTCTGCCGCCTTCTTCTTCGCCTCCAGTTCTGGCTCCAGTCTGTATTCCTTGTAGTCCTCGACCATCAGGACTTCTAGCGGCGCTCCCATAATCCGCTCTAGGTCCCACACCATCGAGTCTGAGCAGGAGCGGAGTCGGCTCTCGATGTCCTTGACGTTTTGTTTGGCTTTGGAGAGGAGTTCCTTCATCTGCTGATGTTTGAGGGCATGGTGCGCATTGTCGTTGAGCAGCTTGGTGCGCCGAGCCACAGCTTGGTCCATCGTCATCGGAGTCGCCATGGTTGAAGTGGCAATAGAAAGTGTCGAGTCGGTAGAGGTATGTGTAAGAACGGTGGCGGTGTGAGACCGATGTGTAGTGTACTGCTGATTGAGTGCTGTCGAGGTGGAAGGCGGGTTGATGTTATGTCGGTGTGTTGCGATGGTGTAGAAGAGATGTAAACGTCTCGAAAGACAGCGCGCTTTTGATGGCTGCCGTCGGCACATGCAAGGCGCACTGACCTCCGAACGGCGCCGGTCTTATTCACTCACGCATGTGCCTGCCTAGAATCCCCGCATCCTGTGAGGTCAAACCTCACACGAATGTGCATGTGAGAGAAATATCCAGAATCACTTTCTGTGAACGTGAGAAGGTTAAGGTCTATAGTCAGTGTTAGCAGCTTGTTATAGACACGCGAAGGAGTATGAATGCATGGGATCGCGACTGAAGATTGATTCTGCTTGAAGTACTCCACGACAGTTTGCTTCGCCGCTCAATAAAGCAGACTTCTTTCGGCCTGTGACTAAGGCAATGCTCGCAACGCATTGTTCCAAGACAACTTTGTGCATGTTGCTCGGATGTGCTGAGGCGTGGCCGGGCACGACTGAATCATGCTATGTAGCAACCAGGCCAAGGCGCAAATCAGACCTGCGATGTGCCAGAACGGATGCTGCCACTTCGACCACTTAAGCATGCTTCTTGTTGACAAGCACATATCGATATCGTGCCTTGCCAGCTTCCATATCCACGACAACTTTGTTTGCATCGTCCATAGGCCTCTCCTGGATCCAAGGCTTGATCTTGGCATCTGCGGCGAACTTGAGCATCTCCTCAATCTCGCTTGGCGATCCGATGCCACTGCCGCCGACCTTGATACCATTCATCAACAGGGTGAAAGCATTGATGTTGGGCAGGTTGCCGCCGTCAGGCGCACTGTGTGAATAAGTCAGTTGGAATTATGCATTCAAGAATGTCTGGATGCAACACTCACCCAACCTGGATGTAAGTTCCTCTTGTCTTGAGCAAGCTGAGGTAGTCCATCAAAGGCATCTTCTCAGAGCTTACCGTGCTGACGATGAGGTCGAGACTTCTTCGGTGCTTGGTGGTCCAGTCTTTATCCTCGCCAGTCGCGATGTACTCGTCGGCACCGAGCGCTAGAGCGTCTTCTCGCTTGTCGCTCTTTCTCGAAATGCCAACTACACGATCGCAGCCGAGAGCCTTTGCGAACAGCACACCAAAGTGACCAAGACCTCCAACGCCAATGATTCCAACAGTCTTGCCTGGACCTGCACCATTCACCTTCAGAGGTGAGTACATTGTAATGCCACCACAGAGCATGGGGGCTACTTCAGCAGATGAGATGCCATCAGGAATCTTGAAGACGAAGTGCCCGTTGGTGCGATTGTAGTCAGCATAACCGCCGTAAGACTTGCCCTCGCCTTTTGGATATACGCTTCCGTATGTGCCGACGTTGCCCTTAGCGCAGTAGTTCTCGAGGCCGCTGGCACAGTCGACGCAAGAGGTCTTGTCTAAGCAGCTTCGTGCTTGTGCACCGACACCGACGCGGTCGCCGACTTTGATGTGCTTGACGTTTGAGCCTACTCGGACAGCTTTGCCGACGATCTCATGTCCAACGACGCATGCTACAAGACTTCTTAGTTGAGCCTCCGTGATCATTGGCAAGGAACTTACGGTATGGTGTTGGTCCCCAACCAGAAGAGAGCATATGCAAATCAGATCCGCCTTGGTTGTGGGTCAGCAAGATTCTCAAATGTAAATTCCTGCTTGACGCGGATTACTCACAAACACCACAATGTGAGATCTCGATATCGACATCGTCTTCCTCCCACTTCTTAGGCTCAAATTCTCCCCATTTCATATTTCCCTTGACTGAGGAGGCATCCTCGCCAAGCCATCCCTCGAATTTGTAAGAAGGCATCATGTATGCTGAGGCAGTCTTTATGATCTGTAAATTTGAGAGATCAGTAATACTTCTACCTGTTTGAAGCACTCCACTTCTGCTTTTCTACTCCATACCCACTAGTCGGTCAAGTGATACGGTCATGCTATGATGACATGATCAGGTATCTTCGTTGGGCCATCGCGGCGATAACAATCGAAACGCCCTGGTTATCACCCGCCAAAGTCCGAGATAACTATTATAGCGTGTTGTGGAATGGCGGACGCGTTCTTTGGCGGTCGCGTTGTGGGTGAAAGAGGAAAATTTTCGGGACCTGACGTCGTTTCGGCTGGCGAATGAGGTCTGTGCGTACGCTGGTGCGGACGGGCAGGTTCAACGCGGCCGCGTCTCGAACAATGACTCTCACTTGAACAGTATAGACATTGTGCGATGCACGATGGCCAGTACGAATGTGCGCACGGAGCGTACGAAGATTCAGGGTTGAGACATGGACCTTCAAGATCAGAATCGACGCCATTCGATACGAGACTCATCTATCTCTAAAGGCAATACTATACTTCCCGTACGCAGAAATGGCATCTCAATGACCAACCATAGCCTCGGCAGCTTCGCTAAGCCGATTGCCGTGCGGTTTCGCCGAATCGATGATGCTCCGTAGCTCCTTCTTCTCATTCTCGGTCAGGTCGACATCTCTCGAAGCCCAGTTCTCCTCCAACCGCTTAGGCTTCGTTGTTCCAGGAATGGCAATCATGCCTTGAGCAGCGACCCAAGCCAAAGCGATTTGAGGCAGGGTGCATCCCTTGCGAGATGCAAGTTTCTTGATCTCCTCGACGATTGCCTTGTTCTTGTAGAAGTTCTCGCCTTGGAACTTCGGAACTGAATATCGTTAGCATTGTGGCGAATTGCCGATGCGATTGGACTTACCTGTCCGACGGAAGTCATCGGGTGCGAAGTCGTCTGGAGTATTGTATGGAAAGTCGTCGACAAGCCAGCCATGGCCTAGTGGACTGTAGGCGATGTATGCCACGCCAAGTTCCTTGGCAGTATCGATCAGGCCGTCGGTCTCATGCAAAGTTTCAAAAGCAGAGTACTCCGCTTGGACAGCATCGATTTTGGCGACTAGCAAAAGTCAGCCCGTAACATTCTCCAGATGATCGAGAAGCACATACTTGAGTTTGCCTTGCGAAGTGTCTTGGCAGAGCATTCGGAAAGGCCAATGTACTTCGTCTTGCCAGCCTTGCGAATCTCATCAAGCGCTGGGATCGACTCCTCAAGTGGAGTGTCTTTATACATGTCAGCTCTGCTCGTGTACATGTGTCACACCGTAACATACTGGGGTCGATGCGGTGAAGGTAGTAGAGATCTGGCGTGAAGCCGAGTCTCTCGATCGTGCCCTCGATGTACTCCTTGATGTGGGATGCTTTATTGGTCACACCACGATTTCCATCAGGGTTGAAGACATCGAAGCCGCACTTGGACGCAACTGAGAACTCGTTAGATTGAACGTTGACTCACGATCAACAACAACTCACTGAAAATCTTGTCTCGGACATTGTGCTTCCTGATGAAGTCGCCAAGGAGCTTTTCGTTCACGCCGGCTTGATATACCACCTGAAAGCTCACGTCAGTTCTGATTCAAGCAGCTCATCCTACGTGCACGTACAGCAGTATCCCAGAAGGTGCATCCGAGCTCAATGGCCTTTAGCAAGACTGGCTCAGCTTGTTCCAGTGATAAATTGTTGCCCAGACCAAAAGAGATGCCCATAGCGCCAAAGCCTGGTGTAGGGACTTGCAAGTCCGCGAATTGAAGTGTCTTGACCATTTTGCTGCAATGAGATTTACAGATTATTGCTTCGGTATGATCGCCAGGTGGATCTGTAGTGTTCGGTGTCTTTATATTGACTGTTGTTTCTCAGACCTCGCATTCATCGCGACGGACATTGCGGCGTTTGTACTATCACCGACAATGGCTACATGAGGGTGATCCAATGTTGTGCTTTAGTGGCGACGGCAATGTCTTCGGCCCCACACGACATGCAGCCGTGATGCAAGCCCGATCCGGCGATCGTTTCTGGATCTGGCGGCAGCGGCCGCTCTTGACTTCTGCATGCCGTCGGCCTCAGGCAAAGTATTCCGCACAGATAAAGTCAAGCCCGGATCATCATTTCTCTTTGGCATCGCTTTCGTGTTTTGCTAACATGCTATCGTATTGTTCCGACGTACTTGCATGATCCTTAGACCGTGAGTTGCAAGTCCGAGGGCAAATGTCAGTTTCCAAACTTCTCTGGAACAACGCGGAAGCATTAGGTATATGCTTGAGAGCAGTGCATCTCGGCAGTACTGCTGAGACAGAATCTGCTAGCGTTCAGCATTTGTCGAGACAAAGAGTGTTGTTGCTGAAGTTCATAGACCCAGAATGGAACTGAACCTGTGCCCGGAGTATCCTGTGCATATTTACCAGCCGAGGTGTAGATTGATCTGCAGGCCCAGGTCCATAGGAGACTAAAAATCGGCCTCGAGCTCGACAGAGGTTGGCCAGTACGTTTGCAATAGCAGTAATTCTACATTGAGAGTCGTTCGTGGTTGTTCGGAAAACACCTTGCTGGGCATTCCTTACGAAGCTGCAGGTACAACGGCTTCCATCGCTCGAAAGGCTCAACCTTGTTCTGACTTCACTCTTTCGCATTGCTCTCTGTGCAGAACGATGACGCGAGGATCGATCGCATTTCGGTCCTTGATCCTGCTGGCAAGTGGCATTTGATGAGATCAAGGTGGGATGCAAGTGATCGGCGTCCCGATATCCACGAATGGCGAAGTATACGACCAGACTGCCCTAAGGCGGACTGCAAGCTCTCAGAGACCAAGCTGTAAATCTAACGAGCATCATCAGTGAGGATGATACTGAACAGCTGAGGCCTTGATTACCTCGCCGGATTAGAGAGTAGATTTACGCTTAATCTATAGTCTCGTTCTTAATCTAGTAGATATATCGTCTTAGCCGTTAATTACCTCTAATCTAGTAGATTAAGAAGGCTTCTAATCTAGTATCTAATCCAATCTTAGTATACTACTTCTAGAAGGTATACGCGTTAAATCTATATACTATAAAAAATAGTACCTTTATACCTTATCTATTTTTTATAGAACGCTAATTCTAGCTATATACTACTACCTCCTACCTACTATTGTTATATACTCTTTCTTAGCGATATAATAGCGCTAGAACTATTAGAAATCGAGACGTACGAGGACCTAGCGTTACTATTAATATTAACTATAGTTCTAACTATTCTTTAAGTAGTTATAGATAGATAGACGTAGCTAAAGATATTACTACTAGGTATTATAACGAAGCTCGTATCGCTAGATCTAGGAGATTAGTAGACGTAGGTTCTATTAACTAGACCTAAGGAATACTCGTATAAGATAATATATATATAGTAGCTAGTTCTTTAAGTATTTATTAATATATTAGTACGAGATTATAGGCTTACGGGTAGCGATAGAATAAGCCCTACTAAGTAGATAGTAATATTCTTAAACTTTATATCGAATAGATTAACGTAGGCGAGGTTAAAGATTATCTATTAGTACTTAGTTAGAAGCGTTAGACGCGTAATCTATAAGATTAGTATCCTTTATTACTATATAGTAAAGGACTATATCGTATAGCTAAAGCGCTTAGATCTAATACCTAGAGTAGTATACGATAACCCGAAGTTCTAGCTATATTTTAGTAGTTATATTAGCGCTCTCGACGGTACTTACGTTAAGTTTAAACTATAGAAGATACCTAATACTAGCGCGTATCGAAATCGGAAGAGCGAAGTATCGTAGAATATACTTAGAGCGTATAACTTCGAGGCTAATTTTACCTATATTCTACCTAGTTATAAGGGCTTAGTAAACGACGGAATAGTATTAAAGAAAGCGTTATAGAAGGGACTACTTATCCCTCTAGCGAAGTACTATCTTACTAATAGAGAGTATTCGAAGAATATA
Source organism: Pseudocercospora pini-densiflorae CBS 125139 (assembly GCA_000504365.2). Lineage (NCBI taxonomy): Eukaryota > Fungi > Ascomycota > Dothideomycetes > Mycosphaerellales > Mycosphaerellaceae > Pseudocercospora > Pseudocercospora pini-densiflorae. The sequence continues at coordinate 13,223 of KZ106847.1, forward strand.
GAATATCTTCTTATACTATACTAGAAGATACGATATTACCTTCGCGAATAGTATACTTCTAAGCTAAAGCCAGTAA
>AWYD02000743.1:0-29198 GCA_000504365.2 Pseudocercospora pini-densiflorae CBS 125139
ATAGGATAGGTAAGTATATACGCTAGGCTTATAACCTATTATAACTAAGCTAAGTAGAACAAGATATTAATTAATTGCCTATAGAATTGCATAAAGATTAAGTACTAAAATGGAAGATAGAAGAAGCCACCTATATCAGTGTGTGAAAGAGGCCTTGGCACTTGGCAGTGCTGACTGATCCACAACATGGCCAGCGTTCGGAGAAGTTGCCACGATACGTAACTCTATCATACGGCTCGAACTGTGGCTATCGCGTCGTAGACAGTAGTCCAGTCTCGATCGCAGAGCGTAGAGCGTGTACATGGCGACTTAAGACGGCATGCCTTCACAGAATGCATAATTATGCAGGCGTTTCTCAGTTGCCGTAGGTTCCCCATAACCAGGCCAGAGGCTGTACCCTGTTGCTCTAGTGGTGTTTAGATGGGCGTATCAACGTGACATTGTGCCTGCAGAAGATCTAGTTCCATGTCTGGAGGCACCATTAAGAAGCCGGCACGCAGTGCAGAGACCATACAGGGTCTGGTATCCCAGACAATCTTTGATATCGGCATGCCACTGTGGTCTGTTGCAGTTGCTATATGTACAAGAAGGGCGTGTGATATCGCAGTGGCAGCACGCAAATTAAAGCTAATATATTTAGATTCCGAGCTAGTCCGCTTGCAGAGGTCTACTCGTCAACCGCTGGAAGGTGCGCTCTCGTCCCTCGATAACCCTTATGACCAAACATACACGAAGCACGGCAATTGCTGTATGCAACACAAGCGAAAACTGACAGCGAACGCAGTAGAAGAGCATGGGACATGACAGCAGTCTCTCCGAGGGTATGCCGCTGGCTGTATGTGCCCGAGACGGCAAGAGCAAGGCAGAGAGAGGTACCATATGTGTACACTTCCACAACGTAGTATTTTGACTGCGCTGAATGCCGCAGCAGCTCATGCTCCAGCCATACGAACTGCACAAAGCATACGTGAGCCTGAGCCAGGTACAGCTCGGCGCCTAGGAAGTGAAGGCTCTCACCACATACGCCAGAGTTGCAGGAGAGTAGCAAAGACAGCAGAACTTGCTTGATATGTACTTCAGCAGCTTCTTACTTATGACGGTTGAGCGCTTGGCCAAATCAGGTTCAGCATCGTACCATTCCTATCTACATGTCCGAGTTGACAGTCGGCCGAACGAAAATGCCATCTCGGAGAAGCAATTAAGCTTGTGGGATAGTCTATTCACACCTCACATTTCCTCAGACCTCACTTCATTCAGGAATTTTCCCTCTAATCGAGATGTCAAGGCATACCGGACTGCATCTTGCGCCGACGCCGCCTCATTACCGCTTACTGAGCTTTCCCTTTCTAGCCCCGAAGATGCTATCCACCACTTCGCCCGCACGGACCGACAAGATTGACAGAAGGGAGTCCGGCAGTCCATGAGTCTTCTTATTGCATCCCTGGAGCCAGATCCCTCGACCATCCTCAAGGGCGCCTTCCTTGAATTGCACCGAGTAATTCCTGCCAACGGTCCATCCTTGGGCATCTTCGTCAGGCCTCATGACTTGCAAGTCTTGCATCAACTCCTCGTGGACATTGCGCTCGTAACCGGTGGCGGCGACTATCAAATCCGCGTCGAGGATCTGGTGCGCTGATGACTTCCGACTGCAAGGCGCGGTCTCGTTCTGCTCCACTACCAGCTGGAGGGCTGGCCCATCTTTCACTGCGGATGCTCGCACATTGGCAACTGAGCTGTGGTTCAAGATGAGGTGCGGCCACGACTCGACCGGCCAACGCTTAACACGATACGCGTACTGCGAAGAGTAGATCTTTTCGAGCAGATCTAAGCGAACGACGCCATAATTCGTCACTTTGTTGGCAGCTATCAATTGAGCACGCACTTCCGGATCTTGCGCGAAAACATCATCGGTCTTACTTGGATCAAAGACTTCATTCACGCTGGAGATTCAATTAGCTGAGTATCACAACAGAACCGCGAGTGAGTCTATCGCTTACAATGGAGAATCGTCGCTCGGTCGAAGCGCAGCACCCCGTGTGATCAGGACTGACTGCGCGCCAGGGAATCGAGAGGGTACATCGTAAAAGATCTCAGCAGCGCTTTGTCCCGCTCCTATGACAGCAACCCGCTGGGGGTAACAGCCACGCTCAAACAAGCTCCCAGCATGGGTGACGTATTGAGATGAATGAATGATTCGAGGATGTGAGATGCGCAGTGCTTTTGGAATGGATGGTCTTCCACCAATTGCCACAATCACATGCCTGGTACGCACAGCGAACTCTTTCCCGGTCTGATGATCACTGGACACAACTCGGAAGCATTGGACAGCGGCAGTTGCAGACTCACTTTCTACCTGAGAACGGTTATCAGCGAAGCACGAGCAAGTGCGAGACAAGGGCATACCTACAGCCTCTATTCGAGCCACCGTCCTTCCATAATCCACGACGCTATCGAACGCACCGGCGCACCAACGCATGTAATCGTTGTACTCGTTGCGCGAAGGCAACATCACACCAACATTTGTGAACTGCACCAGGCGCTGCTGATCATGCAAGTAATTGGTGAAGGTGAATCTGCTTCTTGGGTTCCGCAGAGTAGCAAGATCTTTCATGAAGCTGATCTGCATCTTGCTGTCGTCCAGAAGCATTCCAGGGTGCCATTGGTATTCTGGCTGGCGCTCAATAAAGCGCACCTTTGGCCCTGAACTTCCCAACCTCGGGTCCTCTGCTTCTATACCATCTTGCAGAGCCACAGCAATTGCAAGAGAGGCTGGACCGAACCCGATGCACACGACATCCTGGAGATCATCGTCTGCAGCACGCTTGAGCGAAGTGCTGCTGGCCTTGGTGTTGCTTGTACTCTCGCTACCGGCTTTGCTGCCAGGAGCAAGTGGAACTCCGTTCATCACGGCCATTTTTCCGGCCGCAATCTATGTGGACTGCTGATAAGCAAAGATAAAGAAGGTGCAGATCAGAAGCTTGTGATGGCAGATAAGAAGCAGAAACACAAGTCCAGACCTTTCTCTACGCGCAAGGCTCTATCTTATGCCACAGCCCTACACGTGCACTACCACGACACGACAACAGCGACAATGAGCCCTCACTTCGTGAAGGGCACATCGTGGGGACTCTCGTTGGGATGCTACTTGCGACTTCGGCGACTGCTGCAGCATGATAGGTGGCACGATCTACTGTCATACTCTGCCTGCTAGTATGGGCATCAAAACTTCACAGCCTGTCAACAACATGTTTCGAATAAGACGGAGGATTGATCGACTGGCTTGGCAGACGCGGACGGCGTGCAGCCAAGCTTTTCGCTGGACGGGATGAAACCCCAGCTTTGCCACGGAATTTTATCTGATCCGTGATTAGTTCCACCAACACGAGCCGAAGTTATCTGATCCGAGCGCCTGTGCTAAATTACTGCATGCACCGTGATGAAGAACCCTGCAGTCCCACTGAGACATATACTAACAACGCTAAGTCGACTCGGAGAGAATGCCACGTTGGAGCGCCGGAAAACGCACAAAGAGCGTCTGATCAAAGTGGGCATGTGGGACAACGCTATACGAGGCCCACTGAATGGTCCGGTTAGACATTCGTAAGGGCTCGCCTGAATCACACCACGTCTGGGGCAACATTAGCAATTATCACGATTTCCTAGCCTCGTCGTGGGAGCTGTTGAGACGGCTTGCGTGGTCGACTATGCTGCCTTACAACTAGAGACATCAGCCAGGCTGCCGGCGGCAAATGAAGGAGACAAGACACCCAGCTTGACGAGACAATGCTGTGTTACTGCTGAATCTGCTTTTTACGGCAGTGTCGTGCGAGATGAGTGTCTCTACGAATGGCCCTATGACTATGCTCGCAATTTCGCAGATCGACGCTGTTGAGTGCTAGACCTGCGCAGAGCGTCCAGAACAACAAAACAGATTCATGTCTCTCTTGGGATCCTTCTAGACGAGCATGCTGCAGGATTGAAAGGTATTATTCAACCTCCGCTCTCTGACATGATTTCTATCTACTGTGGAAGCGTGCGTGCGCCGCCATTATATCATCTACACTTATTCCTGCGTTGGTACAGAGCGTATGAAATAGGGAACCAGCTTCACGGTAGAGATCGAGAGGCGGCCCAAATTGTGCAACTCTGCCCTCATCCATCACGCATATGAAGTCTGAGCTGCCTATCACCGAATCGAGACGATGAGCAACAACGATTGTCGTCTTTCCCTGTAAATTCGCGCGCAAAATTTGTTGGACACGGTGGTCTAATTCTGCGTCCATTGAAGCTGTTGCCTCGTCCAGCACAAAGATGGCAGCATTTTTCACCAAAGCTCGGGCAAGAGAGATGAGTGAACGTTGTCCGGAAGAGAGATTCGCGCCTTCCGCAGAAATAGGCGTGTCAAGGTCGAGATGATGGCTAGGCCTTGAGCTATCGACATCTTTCTCATCCACAACGGTCAGGTTGTCCTTCGAGCTCTCAGAATCGGATGCTGCCATTGCGGAAAGTCCAACTTGATGCACGACACGCCATAGGTCAGCATCGTCGTGCTCGCCAAACGGATCTAGGTTGTACCTCAAGGTACCGCTCAGCACAGCTGCCTCTTGTGGCATGAAAGCGATCTTGTCGCGAAGCAGTTTCAAGCCAATGCTGGTGGTGTCTATTCCATCGATCGAGATCCGGCCACTGACTACATCGCCCATTCCCGTCAATGCCGCAAGCATGGTACTTTTACCAGATCCTGTGCGGCCGACAAACGCAGCCCGGCTGCCAGCAGGAATTGTTACACTGACTCCTCGTAAAGACGGTGTTAAGTCCTTGCGATGAGCAAAGACAAGATTGTCGTACTCAATGGCACCCTGACATGGCCATTGTTTCTCACCCAGCTCATGGTCTCCACTTCGTCTATGCGGAGGCTCTTGGGGTACGCTGTCCGAGTAATAGAGTAAGCGTTCTATCGCATTCATATTCTGCTCAATCTCAGCCGACTGCCGGATCATGTATCCAAACACGCTCTGGACTGTCACGATGTAGCTCAGGGCTACGCCGCCTTGTGCTGCAGAGATTGATCCTCGGCTAGCAACAACGATGATGCCCACCAGCAATACGAGACAGACGCCGAGAAGGTCTAGCCGCACACTGAACCATCGTTGACAGGCTACCGAGAGCCAGTAAGCAGAATTCTCGCGATTGATGTTTTGCGTGTTGCGATCGACCGTTGTCTTGAGTGCTCCAAGCGAGCGAATGACCATGATGCCGGCAAGAGATTCGGTGGCGTGCTCGTAGATAGGGCTTCTTAAGAGAGCATCTAGACGTCGAAGCTCTCTCGCGGCTGGTCGATAGTACATACCGGTGAAGACGAACATGACAACGACGAAAGCCACTGCCAGCAGGAACCAAGGAAGAAGAATGGCGATCAGAACGACAGCACCAACGACCTGTGCAGTGGTGCTTAGGAACATGCGCAGAGCTTCTCCAATGACGTTGTCGATCGTATCGGTGTCTTTACTAAAGCGAGCCAGAATTCTTCCGAGTGGTGTGGTGTCGAAGAAAGCAATAGGAGCATACAGCACGCTCCGAATGGCATCGGCATGCAAGTGACTGGCGCTATAGAAGGTGAAGAAGCCAAAAGCGCCGGACATGAACAGCAGCCCGAGTGCTTGAGAAATACCCAGAGCTGCGTAGATGCCCATGTACGCTCCGGTACTGACGTTGGCGTAGCGATCTTCTTGCCACCACTGCAGCCAAAGGGGACTGAGAATACTGCCGCCCTGAAATATGAAGATGGATATCACCCAAAGTGTCAGGGTGAAATATGGCTTGCCTCTTCGAATGTACTGAGAATAGGTGCGCATGGTTACGGACCCCACGAAACGCTCCTCGGCTTGCATGATCGCTTTCCCACTGGACTCTGCAGGTTTGGTGTTGGCATCAGGCTTTGCTTGATCTGTGACCTGTTTTCCAGAAACGATGCGGGTCATGGCGTCGTTGACGTTCTCTTCGACCGCTTTCTCATCTCCATGGTCAGGAGAGGGAATGGCTTCGCCCTTCGCAATTCGGGCTGCCTCTTCCTCAGCTCTGCGCTCCTTCTCGCGTTGAGCTTCTGCAACAGACTTGCTTGCAAACTCCTCCACCAGTCTCTTCATCGCTCCATCCGGCTTGCTCATCAGTTCCGCGAACGTGCCAAGCTCTGCGATCTCACCGCTCCTTAGACAGCAAATCCGATCTGCATGGCGCAAGAGATGCAGTGAGTGCGTGACAAGCACGAGAGAAGTACCTGGATCCCGGTCAAGAACGACCTTTTCGAAGACGAGAGCTTGCACATGTGCATCGAGAGCGGAGAATACATCGTCCAACAGCAGTAACTGGCGCGGCTGATAGATTGTTCTTGCGAGCGCAACACGTTGGCGCTGACCACCAGACAAGGAGGTGCCCCTCTCGCCAATGACGGTCCGGTCTCCTTCGGGAAGCACAGCCAGATCTTGGTTCAGACAGCAAGCTTCGAGAACTTCGTTGTATCGGTCAGAATCCCACTCACGCCCAAAAATGATGTTATCTCTGATCGAAGCACTTCTCAGCCAGGCGGTCTGTGGAGCATACGCATGCTCCGAACCAAGTACTGCACGGCCACTCTCAAGACATGTCTCGCCAACCAGACTGCCGAGCAAGGTCGATTTGCCTGAGCCTACAGGACCGACAACGATGAGCAGTTCGCCACGATTGACACGCAAGTTGAAGTCTCGCAAGCAGAAAGCGTTTTTCTCCTCTTGCTGAGCCTTCTCATTTATGGCGTCCACGTCATTGACACGGTACGAGAAGCTCGCAGCTTCCAGTTCCAGAGCATGCTCAAGCGTCTCCTCAACGGGAAGTGGATCGCCTGGCTCTGGTGCATCAAAAGCATGAGATAGTCGTTGGATCGCATTTGCTGCATCACTTTGAGCACCGAGTGCTACCGGTAGAAGCTGAAGTGGAGTTCTCAGCAGCATGAAGAAGGTGAGTGATGCGAAGATCTCAGCTGCATCCAATGCATGGCCGAGCGATGCATAAGTAACGAACGTGACGACCGCAGCAAGCGTGGGCACGCTGAAAGACAATGCAACATTCAGTGCGCGCCACAGAAGTCGATCGCGGAGCAAACTCAGCTCATCGACTCTCAGCGTGCCAATCTTCGCCAAAAGAGCCTCTTCCCAAGCGTATGTCTTCACGAGACGGATCGCGCCCAGAGCCTGGTTGATCGCAGAGAGTCGAGCATCAGTGAACGGCATGCTTCTCTTTCGCAGCGCAAAAAGATGTTTGGCGATAGTGCTTTGTGTTGGCACCAACACCGCTATGAGTGCGAAGCCTACAAGTGCACTTGGCCCGAGTGACGAAACAGTCAGGCCTAAGCAGATCAAGATCTGGATCGTACTCGTCCAGGTTGAATGGAAGTAGCCCAGTCCAAAGTCTATACGGCTGACATCGGTACTGATCATGCTGACTACTCTGCTCGACTCCAAATTGTTCTTCGTCCGTTCCAGTGGCGAGAAATTGACCGTTCGTCGAAAGAGTGAATCAATGAGCGCTCCTCTGACCAAGATGCCACTTGTGTATCCGCGGTAGAACCCATGGACGTTTGCTAACACACCGAACGCTAGTAAAGCTGCAAGTCCAATTGCAAGACCCATTCCTTGGCCCAGAGATGGCGCTGGAAGCCCTGCATCCCGTTTGTCCTCAGACTTCTGGAGGAATCTGATGATTGCTCGAACCAAAAGAGGAGAGCATATCGTCGAACTGTCTGCGAGCAGCTTGATGATACCTCCTATCCAGAACCATTGGAAGATGGTGGCGTTGATTGCTCTCGCAAGACGCCAAGTGGATGACTGAAAGCGCTTCTTTCCAGGAGTGACCCCATCCTTCAGTCGTGCAACATTTCGATCAAGCTCCTCTGAAAATCTCGAAGCGTCGCTTGATTCAGGTAGGAGATACAGTTCTTCTTTGGAGAATGGTCTAGAATAACCCAGCGCGATCAATTCGTCAAGCCAAGAGAAGACCAGGCGTTTGAAGATATTGGTGTTGACCTCTGGTGTCAATCGTCTGTTGCCTTCATCGTCGAGGAGAGTCTTCGATGACCTATCAGGCAAGAACGGAACTCTTCGATACCATTTTCTTGGAGGATAGGCAAGCGATCCCTCCGCTGCCATGGTCGACGCCAAGAGATTCTCGAGATATGGAGTGGCATAGGTGAAGCTGGATCGGGGAGCTGAAGTCCCGCTTGGTGTTGGACCTCAGATGCCGCGCACATGCTAGGCTCCGACAACGCAGTGTGAGGATCGACGTCGACGCCATCTCGTATGTGTACGCCAAGCATTGATGTCAATGCTTCGCGATTCTCTTACAAAACAATGGTCGGGACGACTTCGTGGGATGTGGAAAGCCAAATTATCTGATCGTCAGATTACGAGAGAGCCAAGACATGCAGCCAAGAGGCTTAAGCAGACTAAGCAGAGATGGTGCACTCGTTCTAGCGCCTCTTAGCAAAAGGTGCAGCGAGGACCGTGCGCGCTATGAAGCTGAAATTTTATCAGATGGATAACCGCGATCAAGTTGGATGCAACGATCCCGCAGGATGCCTAGTGGCTTTGTTTTACATGTGAGCAACACCCAGGGCTGCCACCAGTAAAGTGCCTTAGCACCGCAGATCAGTCGGAGAAGTTCCCGGGAACAGAGCTCAACTCGACGATTACTCGGCGACGAAGCAGCACGGTGATGATCAGAGCCTGAAGTTCTCTAGCCGTGGTCCCGAAACACGGCTGAATCTGCAGCGACCGAATCTGTCAAGCGATCTTGTACGATGATCAGATAATTCCCATTCCTGGGCATTCTATTTGTCCGAGGTCTTGCACTCGAAGTAGCGTCCACGAGTCCTTCAAGCTGGTATAGTGCCCAAGACCGTAGAGGAAGGTCGCAAACGACCAATTATCTGTCTAAGGTCAAAGGTAGGTCCAATCACAACTGGATCCTTGACAATGAGTGTCTGTCCAAAGTCACGTTCCTGTCCCTCTTTCCCAAACTCTGTCCCGTATAGCCGTTCACACATTACTTTCATCTATCTTGCGCAGGACGAGGCGATCCTGCATCCGCGTGATCTCTTCTTGAACATTTTTGTCGAGAGCCGAGTTCGAAATGCCGGAAACGGCTATGTGGGCCATGTTGTTACTACGAACCTCAACGCCGCGACTCTAGTTCTCTCGGTAATACGCATTCTTGAGTTTTCGCCATATGCCAGCGTTCTTAGCGTCTGTCGCTGGCATGACGGCTTGAGGAACTTGTGGCACCTCGGCGATCTCACCAGTGAGGTCTTTGTTGTCGACAACATCTCGCTGTCTACCGAGATAGTAGTCTGTGGAAGTCCTGGTTAGCATCATTTCAAGATTAGAGGGTAGATTGTTTAGAACATACTTGGCATGAAGCAGCTAAAGATCACGGGCAAGGCAGCGATGACCAAAGCAGTAGTGAAGATGATGCCGTTCGTTCTTGCATATGCTGCTATGGCGCCAATTCTGATCGGGTCATCCCAATCATATTTGGTCTTCAATGTCTTGATCGAGCTGTAGATGGCCTTGAGTGTTGTCTCAGAGGTTCCAGGCGGGCACTCCTCGCGCATGTAGTTGAGCATGCGACTCTGCCAGATTGTGGCTGCAATCGTAGAGCCGATCGAAGAAGCCATGGTGCTCCACAGTGACAAGACACTAATGACTGTCGACAGATCTTGGTGAGCGACAGATGCTTGAGAACCAACCCGAACGCCAATGACCGTCCAGGCACCCATACCTAGGAGGACCTGGCTGATTGCGAGGCGAGCGGTAGATGTAGTACTCCTGGTATTGCCGTCAATCATGATTCCGTATCCAATAAGCTTGATTATGGCACCGATGACCATTAGCGTCTTGTATCGATGCGTTGCTCGATGGATAAGGCCTCCGATGGGGCTCATGGTGCAAAGTGTAAGAGTCGTTGCAGCCGTGAAGACGGTCCAAGCGTAATTTGACCAGGGCTTGGTGATATAAATGTAAGAGGAGAAGTAATTGTTGCGGACAGCGGATGCCATCTGGTTGAAGATGTCAACTGCCAATGCAGCAAGGAATGCTCGGTTGGTCAAGATTCGTCGTGGAGAGAATGGCACCGGAGCGAGCAGAGCTTCGTATGCCACGAATAATGCCAGAATCACGAAGCCCACTACGAGCATTGCAATCATGCTTGCGTTGCCCCAGCCGTTGTCTGCTGATGGGGCCAAGTTCAAAGCCAGTAGAATAAGGGAAAATGCCACGCCCAAAAGTAGGAGGCCGAAAAGATCCATTTCGATGGCTGTGGATCGTGCCAAAGCAAGGTATTGTCGTGCGTTCTTGAGTTCCAAGCCTTCCTTTCTGGTCACACCAGCGTCACCCATGCTCACCATGCCCATGTTCGCCGCTTTATGCTGCATGGCGTAGAGCGTAATGATAGCGGGTAAGAGACAGACAGGTACGATTATGGCAAACATTCCCAGACCCCATCGCCAATTGTCGGGGATGAATGCGTCAGAAATGAACCCGTTGATGAACGTGGTGACCAGGAATGGTGTGCTGAGCATGCCGCCCCAGAAGCCTCGCCATTGTAGCGGCGTCAAATCTCCAACAATAATGTCGCTCAACAGGTCCAATCCTGATTTACCGAATGCAGTAAAGGAGGCGCCTACGATGTATGCGGCGAGAGTTGTCGACGAGGCGGCTACCGCGAAGCCAACTGCGTACACTACCAAGACCACCATGTAGGTCGTAGGACGAGAAGTGATGTCGGCAAGCTTTCCCAAGAATGGCTTCGAGATTGCGCGAATGATTGTGCTTGCCGTGTTGACCGCACCAAGCTCAGCATGGTGACTGAAGGCCGAAGCGGCGATGGCGTTGAATTGATATGTGATACCTTGATCGAGCGCGTAAGCACACATTGTCAGGGCGATGGAGACAACTAGCACATAGAGCAAAAGTCGACCGGACGGCCCAGAGCGGTAGAGAGCTTTGTTGAATGCTTCAACTTTCGTGATACCGGCCTGCTGGTGGACCTCATCGTGTCGATGCTCAGTGGTGGTTTCGCTGGCGCTACTCTCGTCGATGGCTGTATGAGACTCGGGGCTCTTGCCATTAGCCGTGTCCGGATCGTCCTTGCTCGCAGCCATGGTTCCGTAAAAACGTGGTTGATGATGTGAAGAAGCAGTCGCTGAGGAAGAAAACGGAGCTGATAAGGCACTGCCACTCTCTTTGCTGTCCTCCTTGGCCGAAGACGAGGACGTAGGCATCATGCGTAGACGAGTCGATGGAAAGGCAATATTACCGAGAAGAGGACTGTACCCGTCCGGCAACGGTCGCCTCTGCACAAGGACAAGAAGGTGTGTGGCTGGACCACCACGAGAAGAGTGGCTCGTCTGCCCACGCACCCGAAAGAGCAGACATTTGCATCGTGTCGCCCATGCAGAGAGCCCGAGGTCGCTAACCACGCGGCAATACGCGAGACCATTCAGCATCGGGTGATCTTATCAGATCTTGGCGGTGTCTTGGCTAAATAGAATTTTTCGCCGGGGGTCCCCGTTCTGCACCTTTAGATCCATGCTCCCTTGCCAAGTGTCTCGGTAGGCTGAGCTGACGGATGTGGTGGTTTTGAAGGGCTTTGTGTAAGCTTAAGAATAGCGCCGTCTTAGTTCTCTTCCTTGTCCATTCCTTGTGACCACACGTGTTCCGCCCACCTATGAGGGACATCTGCCTGGGATCAGGAAACCGCAGAATCAAGTGACTCAGCCGAGCAGCGCTCACATCGTAATTGATCATTGACTGCAGCGAGATCCTTGACAGGCTCGAGCAACGAGCTGTGTTGCAAGTCAGACATGCTTCTCCAAATGCTGAGATCGGAACAGCAGGTAGCTCGCCTGGAGGCTTGAGATAGCAAGAAATTGACAGAAACGACAAAGATTTGTGCACTATCCATGCTACAACGGTCTTACTGTGAGTCCTGTTCCGTGGACGTCATGAGATTTTCCACCTAGTAAAAGTGTCCTTCCGAGAAGAAGCGATCCCTCTGGAGGGCGAAGAGTACAGCAGTCTTGTGAGGGAGCTGGAATCGCTTCTTTCGTTCTTGGGGAAGGAAGCGGGCCTGAATCGGAACACTCGGTAGGTCATGTCGTGGTTCTGCAATAACCTGTTGTGTTCGCGGATCTCGGAGGAAGCACAGATGCTTGATACTGGTGGCTACTGCCTGGTATCGCTTGCCTCCACGGAATCGCTCCTCTCCCACAAGCATATGGCTGTTCTGGTCGAACTCGCCAATGTGGATATTGCAGTTCGAGTTAACAAAACATGCCGTGTTATCTTCCTTCGCCCAGCCCACTTCACTGTATCCCGCGGGCTCATCGTCCCAAAGGAAGATCAGAGACATGGTGTGAGGATCAAGTCGCTGGGACTCCAGGTAAGCCCTGTGTTTGTCATCCGGCCCTCGCTCTCTCCAGCCGTGGTTGACTCGATCCGAATTCTGCCATTTGCAATAATTGTCGAAATGTAGTGGATTCTGCGCGTCGATGTGAACGAGCTTCAAATGCTGACCCAATTCGACAATATAGCGGCTGTACAGCACGGTGCCTGGAGCTGGCTTTGGAGGGCGAAGCGGGTGTGTTGTGCAGACATTGCCTTTGCGCGTGAAAGACATTTGGCTTGCAAATGCCCCGAGATGGCCATTAATGCCCGGAAAGCTAGCTTCAGGACGAGCTCGCAGCCAGGCAAAACGATCTGGAGCTCCTGCTCCTTGCCAGAATGGCTCCCTGGCCAGTAGCAGAATACGGGAATCACCACCAGCCTGTGCACTACCCTGCTCAAATGGGGAAGGTACTCCAAGACCAATGGCGATGAGATACTCTGTATATCTAGCTTCAGCTGGAACGGCGATGGCAAATACGTCCTGGTCCTGCAACTTCAGCCAGAGGGCATATATGCTGATCCATGTTCTCTCGATCATGGCGGCCTCTGAGTGCTCGTGGATCTCCCCACTGACACCATTTGTCCCATTCGCAGCCGTAGAGACCAGCTTCAGCTGTCGAATGCAATCTTCCTCCGCTCTTTCGTCTAGAACCATCGCCGGACTGATTCGTGTGGTTGCGCTTCGGTCAGCGATCCAAGTGGAAATATGTTCACCCTGCGCGTAGACATGATAGCTTTGGAGTCCATTGTCTGGATCTGTATCGTTTGCAGCCCGTATAGAAACATTCGTTTCGCCGTCTGGGAGCTGGAAGTTGAGGCCTGGAGCCTTGATTCCATTGGACATTGAAAGGATAGCCATAATGATGACTTGCCGTGCAGTGTGAGAAGAAATTTCTGGAGTAGTTTTGCTAGGGAGAAGCTTCAGGTACCAGCTTGCACATTTACACCATTGCGATCAACACAGCTCAAAGTGTCCCAAGGAACGTGAATGGCCATACTCCGGCTCATAGCTTCACTATGCGATGACAGCGTCTCCGGGGCGTAGCAAGTTTCGGCGAAACAGATGAATCCATGGCTGGAATGCGCACATGCCTGTTGCAGGTATGAAGGCCCAGGAGGATGCTTCGTACAGTAGCTTCGTACCGTGCTTTGCTCTGCGATCAACGAAAAGCAATACTGTTATTATGCAACTAGGCCCACGGACATGCAGGGTGTGGGTGAATGCCAAGACTTTCGACGCGAGCCGAGGAGTGTCCAGTTGGCTAGCATCGAATAGCTCTTGTACCAGGCGCCGATCCTCATGGCTCCGGGTTTCTCTGAGCACCCTGAGAACAAGCTGGCCACTGCGGAGCCGTGCTGGATCAGCAATTAATCGGCGCTCTTGGCGACTTTTAGGGCTGTAACAGTGAGACAGCCTAGTGGCTCCCACCAACTGATCCCATGAGCTCATAGCACGGGTTGTCCATCTAATCTGATGAGATAATTTCGCTCGAAGGCTGCCCAGAGCGGCGAATGGCGCGAGGTGCCATACGGACAATGACTAGAGCGACGACGATGTCGGACCTCCCATCGGAGAGGGCGTTCAGTGTGTGTAGCCGTCTGCGTAGTATGTGCGAGGCGCGGTAGTCATGTGGGAGCTCTCGTGGCCTGAGAGAAGCACATCCAACACATTTGATCGGTCTTTGCCTGCTTGAACCATTTGACAGTGTTCTGCCTCCGCCGCCAGTCTCTATCCAAGACAGTAGCGGACTCGACGACCACGATGTCTCCAATGCTTCAGCCAACTTCCGTCCCTGCTCTCCATACTTCTCGCATCGCTCTTGGCGCGACAACTCCGCAAGAAAGGCTCATATCGTCGAATCGAGACATCGAATTGGGAGGCTGGGAGGACGAGCACTTCATTGAAGCGTTCAGTCGATTTATATGGCTATTGCTTGGCGGTACTCAGGAAGAGATTTGTTTCCTGGTGCAGAGGGATTCGTCTTTGTTCGCGGCGAGCTCCAGCACCTCGATTCGATCATCCATCCAAGTTGAATCCATCGATGATTCCCATGAGATTCCTTCAGAGTACTCGATACACATAAAGGTGAGTGTTGTGATGCAGAAAAAAGGTCTCGATCGCCTGTGCTGATAAGTACTTCAAGACATCTCCGAATCGGCCGAATCGGGAGGCGGGGCACCTCCCTACTTCGAAAGTGAGTGAAGATGCCTCTTGCTCGTCCCTACGTACACATGATAGTAACAGAATATGTCCGCAGCTCATCGCCGAGATCTCTCCTTGCGACGACGCACTGCGAATATGTATCAATGCAGATGCCGGCTTGGTACCAGTCGAGGCCCTGGAGTCATTGCTGGATCTGCTATGCCAATTGATCCTGGATGATGGTCGGAATTTCACACAACCATCAGTCCTCAATTATCCGCCCAAGAATCGCCCACTGCCATTCCTACAGGAGCCTGAGAACTCCGATCGCCCAGCATTGCTACATGGCTGCTTCGAAAGACGAGCGCAGCAATTCCCTGACCGCGATGCCATAGACTTTCTTGCACGCGATCAGACGCGACAGCGATACACCTACAAGGACGTTGACAGGATCGCAGATCAGATTGCTTCAAAGCTACCACGCGTTAGTGAGCATGGTAGGAGGCCCGTGGTGATAGCTATGGGACCAAGCCCAGAGATGTACATCTCGTATTTGGCTGTGCTCAAGTCTGGCCACCACTTTTGTCCTCTACCAGTAGATGCTCCTGTCGAACGGCAGTGGATAATACTGGACGACCTCAAATGCTGCGCGATACTAACAAGAAGTAGCGATTTGACGCTTCCTTTGTTTGCTGAAGATCAAGCGGAGCAACTGACAGCCAGCGGAATCACAATAACCAACACCTCGCAGTTCCTCCAATCTCGGCATCGCAACGGAGGACAGAATGGACTTTCTACCATCTCGTCCGCTGGGACATCGGAAGATGATCTCGCGTATATCATGTATACCTCTGGAACTACTGGAAAGCCAAAGGGAGTTCAAATCAGCCACCTGTCAGTGGCATGTCTTGTCGCTGCTGATTGTGCTGTTGCGCCGCTGAGCAACCAAGAGCCGCCTACACGATGGTTTCAATTCGCAGCTCCGACTTTCGACCCTTCCATCTTTGAAATTTTCTCCACTTTGAGCAGTGGTGGCACTCTGTGTTGTGCCGAAAGGGAGCTAACGCTCGACGATGTCAATACCGTGCTAGCCCAAATGGAGGTCGATGCGATGATGACAACACCTTCCATGGCATCTCTTGTGGACCCGAAACACTTGAAAGCTTTGGTGGCAATGGGTGAAGCGCTCAACCCAAAGGTCATTGGGGCTTTTTCGATGCATAATCCCGATGATCAGAGCAAGTGGTCGCCATCGGATGGTCCGCTGGGCCTCTACAACGGATATGGTCCCACCGAGACAACAATAAATTGCACAATGCTTACGCATGTGCCCAGCACAAACAGAGGAGGCATCATTGGGCCACCGCTGCCCTCATGCCCTTTGGTCATTGTTGATGAGTCAGACCCACTCCGACCATTGCCTTGGGGTTGCATAGGTGAGCTGCTTATAGCCGGCCCTCAAGTCAGTTCTCGTGGGTACCTCAACCGTCCAGAAGAGAATGCAAAAGCATTCTTGCCTTCAACTCCTTGGGGAAGAGCCTACCGTACGGGAGACCGGGCACGAGTTGTCTGGGATCAAAAGAGCGGCAGTGGAGTGGTGGAGTTTCTCGGAAGAATATCATCAGATCAGGTGAAGCTGAGCGGACGCCGGGTTGAACTTGGAGAGGTCGACGCTGTCATCATGAGTGCGAAGGATGTGCGCGAGGCTTTGTCGGTCGTTCACAAACCCAACGGGACTGATGCCAGCGGCAGTGAGAAGCTGGTGACGGCTGTGTCATTGAATGATATCGGTGCACAATGGGAGACTGTAAAGGCCCATATCGAAGATGTTGTGCAAAAGGAACTACCGCCATTTATGAGGCCTTTCCGTCTTTTTCCCGTGCCTCAGCTACCGCGATCGGCAGCTGGCAAGTTGGATCGCAAAGCACTGTCGCTCATGCTACAAGACGAGATACGTTCGGCCTTGACAGCAACATCTGACTTGTCAGCGCAGGCGAGAAATGGCTTGACGCAAGAGCTTCCCGCTCACCTCTCGGAGGTAGAAGAGAAGCTCTTGAGTGTTCTTGAGGAAATAATGCAAACACGACCTGCTCCCGAAGCAAATCTGGTCGTGGAAATGGGGCTTGACAGCTTGAGAGCTATGCAATTCCTGTCGCGAGTTCGTGCAATGAACATTGCTGAAGGCATCTCTCTTCAGGAACTCCTAAGTGGGGCCAGCATTCGTACTTTGTTGGCGCAGAAATCCTCTGAAAATGGCAATGGCGAAGATCAGCTAGCTCCAAGGCTTTCCGAGGTCTCAACACGTCATCATCATGCAGCATCTCAACTCGCTGGCCTCCAGGCTGCAGATGTTGACGAAGTGCTACCTGCAACAGCGACCCAAAGTGGTATGATCGCGAGTCTTATTCGCTCTTCGCAAGGTGCTCGAAAGACGTATATCAACCACTCCTGCTACTACTTGACTCCCGGAAAGGTGGACATTGATCGACTGATCAATGCCATTGAATGTATAACACTGGAGCGAGAGGCTTACCGTACCACATTCGTTCCCATCGATGATACCTTAGCGCCATTCGCTCAATGCATAATATCTCGGAAAGCCGCCGCAAAAGATAGAGAGACATGGTGTCAAGTTTTTCGCCGATCCGGTACAGATACGGAAGATTACTGGCTTGAAAAGGCGGAAGAAGAGATTTCCTTGGAGCAGAACATCCTCTATCGAATCCAACTAATCAATGATCGGACTCTGATCTTCAGCCTCTTTCACGGAATATTCGACGGCGGCTCACTGGAGCTTCTGCTAGTCGATATTGAACGGAAATATCGAGGCCTTGCACCCGAACCACGTACCGATATCTCTTTGGCCGCCAAATCGCACTTCGATGCTCGCTCGCAAGCGACTGACGAGTTCTGGCTACGTGAAACAGCAGATTATCAAGCCGAGAGTATACCTGCTCTTTTTGGAAGCAAGCCGCGACATTTCAAGGCATCCACACAGGATGACACGTGTGTCTTGCAGCGTACGACGTCCATGACATACGCCGAATTGCAGGCTAGCAGTCGCGACATTGGTGCAAGTCCTCTTGCGGTATGGCAGACAGCTTGGGCACTTCTTCTATCCGCATTTTCGGAAACTCAGACTGGTGATGTGATGTTCGGAAGTCTCATTTCGAACAGATTCGATGCCGACATTGCCGTATGCCATGGCCCCACATTCTCCATGCTGCCATGCCGTGTTCGGCTTCCTGACGAAAGTGACCAAAAGACCACCGTTGCCAAACTTGCAGCGCTTCTTGCTCACAATGGCATGCGTGCTCTTGCCCATCCGCATCCTGCCTTGGGACTCGTCACAACCGCCGAAGGCAAACTTCCCTTCGATTCACTCCTAGCACTGCAGCATTTCGAAAGGAATGGAGATGCTGATACGGAGACCGACTCACTCTGGGATCGCATATCATTGCCTGCTATGCGCAACGACTTTGGCGCAATGCTTGAAGTATGGCCATACGATCCTTGCACACCTCGGGCGTTATGGAAACCAGATTCTCCGATGAGCATCAAGATCACATTCAAGACGGACCTGCTCACCGAGAAAGTTGCGAATCGGATCTTGGCTCAGGTGTCTTGCATTGCGAGCTCAATTCTCAATGGTCCCGAGCAGATAGCCGCCGAGTGTTTGTCATCGATTTCAAGGTCTCTGCTGTCTTTGGAGAACCCCATTCCGCTTAAAATTGAGGCTGGAACCATGCTGTTACACTCTCAATTCGAGCACTTTGCCGAGACCCAACCGGACAGAGTTGCTCTGGCTTTCAAGCACTCCCTCGCCGAGCCGTCTCTTGAGCTCACGTATCAGGAATTGAATGCCAAGGCCGACTTTCTCGCTCGTCGTATCCAACATCATTTTGAGGGCCAAGCACCAATCGACATGGTGAGTATTTCCTTGTGTATAAGGCATAACTCCGAGCGAACGTGTGGGACTGAGCCAGCAGTGTCAGAGCTGGTAGCACTGTCTCAGCGCCGTGTCTCGGAGTGCCTATCATTTGAACCATTGCTGACCCTTATACCCATTGCTTTCAGGTGATTCCAATTTGCCTCAAAAAGAGTCCCGAGCTGTACATTGCTGTGCTGGGTATCCTGAAAGCTGGAGCCGCGTGGTGCCCAATCGATATAGCTTTCCCTGCTCAGAGGCGACTTGAACTCATCAAACGAACTAAAAGCTCGTTGCTTGTGGCATCCAAGGCGACTGAGCATCTTGTTGACGAATGCTTGCCGAAAGGTACCAGAGCTATTCTAGTTGATCTGGTGACAACGGACACAGAACCATTGCACTCCATGATACATGTACCCCTGCAGCCAGATCACCTTGCCTACCTGATCTGGACGAGCGGAACTACTGGAGCGCCGAAAGGAGTGATGATTGAGCATTCAGCAGCCGTCCACGCAATGGTCGCACTCCAAAAGAGCATTCCCACCAGTTACGATGTCGCCAGCGGCCAGCCGACTATCCCTAGAGTTCTCAACTTCTGTTCCTACAGTTTCGACGTCTTTGTTGAAGACCTTTTCTACACTTGGGGTCTGGGTGGCACATTGGTATCATCTACTCGAGAGATCATGTTGGGCAGCTTTACACAACTGGTCGTCGATATGAAAGCGACACATGCTCATCTCACGCCAAGTTTCGGTGCCTCCGTCCGACGCAAAGATCTTGGTGATACCCTACAAGTCGTTACCATGATTGGAGAGAAATTAACCGAACGAGTTGCCAATGACTGGAGCTGGCACACAAAGTCATTCAACACCTATGGCCCGGCTGAGAATGCTGTTGTCTCAACTTTGCGTCAGTTCAGCAACGAGACCGAAGACGAGGGAAAAGCTGCAAATGTTGGCTGGTCGCTTCCGTCAGTGTCTTCCTTCGTTGTCACTCCCGAGGCACCCCATCGTTTGGTGCCTTTCAATGGCGTTGGAGAGCTAGCGTTGGGCGGCTATCAGCTCGCTCGTGGATATTTGGACGATCCAGTCAAGACTTCAGCCCGCTTTGTGTGGTCGGACACGCTCCAGCAACGTATTTACTTGACGGGCGACACTGTCCGGATGGTCGATCATGGCATTGAGTTTCTAGGCCGTAATGACGACCTCGTTAAGCTCAACGGGATCCGTGTTGAGCTCAGTGAGATAAGTGCCACATGTGCCGGTGCTCACGAGGATATTGAACACATCGAAACCTTCCTCCTGGCCCGACCTGACAGACCTACGATGTCGGTTGTGTCTTTCGCATCGTTGCGCGACAATGCCGCAGATGCACCGCTCGTCGCGACAGACAAACGTGCTTCAACGGTCAGAGATAAGATCTTGGCCACAGCCCATCAACTTCTACCAGATTACATGGTCCCGTCATTTCTCATTCTGCTCAACCAAATGCCCCGGACAGCATCCAACAAGGTCGATCGAAAAGTGCTTCAGTCAGTATATGAGTCGATTGATCTGACCTGCTTCGACACAGCAGCGCCGACCTCCTCCGATAGCAGAGAAGAAGCGAAAGGAAAAGAAAGAATGCGCACCTCCATCGAGGAGCAAGTGGTTGAAATCATGTCAAGTCTGGCTGGCGTAGACGCTAACATAATCCTGGACAACATGAGCCTCGCTCGGCTAGGAATTCACTCCATCTCTGCAATCCGTCTGGCGTGGCGTCTCAAAAAGGAAGCCAACGTTGATATCGCGGTTGTCGACATGTTCAGATGTTCCACTGTTGGTCAACTATTGGACCTTGTCAGCTCCGCGGAGTCTCGGAGCATTCGGGTGCAAAGACAGCAGGAGGCTTCTGAGTGGCTAGACGACATTGAGCAGCAGCTCTTGGAGAGGTTTGCAGTGTGTCTCCCGTCCCAAGAGTCGGTCTCTACTCCGGCAATAAAGGCGATTCGTCCAGCCACAGCCATGCAGGAGAGTCTTGTTGTCGAGTCCCTGCGAAACAGTCGCAGCTACTGGAGTCACAGGATGTTTAGGCTCAACGGAGTCGAACTTGATCGTTTGCGTGTAGCATGGGAATCTGTTGCGGGAAGCAATGAGATCCTTCGCACCAGCTTTTTCGTTCCTGCTGAAGTCGATGACGACGCGGTCGCTTGGCTGAAAAGTGTGGGTATCGAAAGTGCGGTTCTTCAAGCTGTGGTCAAATCGTCCTCGGTGCGCTGGTCATCGAAGACATGGGATTCCAGTTCACAAGACCTAGCGACTGTAGCCGACGATGCCGCACAGATGGCACGCAACGAAGCCACTCCATTGGCTTCTGCTAGACTGATCTCACCATGGTCCATCACAATCCTCGCTGATCAAAGCACGGACGAGACAGTCATGATGTTATCAATCCATCACTCTCTCCATGACGCTTGGTCTATGCAGAGTATCCTTGACGACGTCTGTCAACATTACTGCACACGAAGCGATCGAATTCCCAGAAGAACGCAGTTCGGACATGCCTTACGATCAGGTCTCTATGCCACTGGCGAGAAAATCAGTAAATCGAGAGAGGTCATGCATAATCTGTACGATGGACTTGTAGAGGACTTGGGATCTGTATTGAACACCAAACTCCCCGACCTAACGGCTTCCCGACATGCCCAAAAGCGCTGCATTCTACGCACTTCGTCCCAAATAAGTCCAGCTGACGAGACCGGGCTGTGGGATAGACTTCGAACCACAACAAGGACGCATGACCTTGGGTCCCCAATGCACTTGATCACAGCTGCATTTGGCTCGGTGCTTGCGCAGTACCTGGAAAGCCGCTACGTTGTTCTGGGCGAAACAATCGACCAGAGGATTCTCGATCCGCAGCTGCAGACAGGCATTGGACCCATGATCGCAACGATTCCTCGAGCTATACGTATCGATTCGTCTCTCTCCAACATCCTGTCCTCGAGGGCCAACGCTAGTTCGGAAGAGCTCAGCCACATTCGGCCATCTGCTCTGCGAAAACTTCTCGGCATCAACAGTGAGCTTCCACTTTGGCCTGCCTTGATCGTTTTCAATCCGGCTACAGACGGTGAAGGGGAAGAAGCCAGTGTTCAGTTCTGGGATGAAATGGAAGATCTTGTCGGGCTTTGTGTGGAGCATCCACTGGCATTGAACATTTTCGAGCACCAGGCGAATCAAGGCCTGACTTTCGAGCTCAGCGGTGACAACCAGGTCATCTGCAAGCAGCAGCTGCAGATGTTACTCGACCAAGTCTTTGCTCAATTGGATGCAATGCTGGCTCACCCCGACGTCCCGCTCGAAGAGCTCAACAACCAACTACCTAGATCTCTCCTTGCGATGACGGAAATGGAAAGCACATCAATACGAGACCTTGGAAGGCTGGATTGTGACGCCAGCTGGACAGGTATAACAAGTCCTGCTATTAACCCCGTTGCCTGGGTGGAGTACCATGCACGCCATCATCCTGACTGGGTCGCTGTTGAAGAGATCGTCGACTTGGATGAGCCTGAGCTTACCCGCAGATGGACATATGCGGGATTGCTCGCAAATGCTTCGCAAGTGCTGGAAATGCTTCAAACCCATGAAATACCAAAAGGAAGCGTGGTTGGCCTCCATCTGGGGAGAACGCTCGAGTCATTTGCAGCAATAATAGCCTTGTTTCGGGGAGAGTACATATACTTGCCTCTCGATGAAGAACTGCCCCCAGAACGCACGCGTATGCTGGTTGCTGAAGCCGGAGCCAAAGCATTCATTACCACAAGCGATATGCTTGAAGAGCTTGAGGTAGATGAGCCGCTTTCCTTAATCAGGAGACTTGGCCTAATACTATTAGACGATACGTTTGACGACCCATCATCGCTCCCGAATCTTCCAGCATACACTGGCCACAAGGACAGCACACAAGATGGTTACATCCTGTTCACATCTGGCTCAACCGGCAAGCCGAAAGGTGTCCGAGTAACCAACTCTAATCTTTGCAGCTTCATCGAGGCCTTTGCCAGGCGAATTCTAGACAACTCGCCGAAAACTGCCAATCTAGCCGGCACCGGCAAGTATCTCAATCTCGCCAGTCGAGCTTTCGACCCGCATCTTACGCACATGTTTATGGCATGGCGCCTTGGTCTTGCAGCCACCATCGGCCCTCGAATGATGATGCTTGGTAACCTGGAGAGCGTTATAGTCCAGAATGGCATCACGCACTTTGGTACTGTCCCTAGTGTGTTGCAACAAGCTCGCTTAGGCCCGGCCAAGGTTCCAAACGTGGTGTTTGTGACAGTCGGTGGAGAGAAGGTTTCGAATGATGTCCTTGCCATGTGGACCGAAGACGAAGCCTACAGCCCACTGATGATGAACGTGTACGGCCCGACTGAGTGTACGATCGGTTGCACCAGCAACATCGTTGACAGCACCTCCAACGCTCGCAACATCGGGCGTGTTTTCGATTCCGCAGCGGCGATCATCTTTGCAAGGGAGGACTCTGATTCAGGCGCACAAATTATTGCCAAGCGAGGCCAGACAGGAGAACTTTGCATTGCTGGCGATCTAGTGTCACTCGGATACCTCGACCGTCCTGAGGCTCAGGCAAAGGCCTTTGGCACCACGGAACTGCTAGGCCAGCCGAAAAGGTTCTACAGAACTGGCGATCTGGTGCGAATGATGGCAAATGGCTGCATTGAATATCTGGGGCGATCAGACAACCAGGCTAAAGTCAACGGTCAGCGTCTCGAGTTGGGCGAAGTGGAGCATTTCTTACGTCGGACAGCCGAGGAGATGCAGGTGAAGCTTGACTTTGCTGCTGCTCTCATCCAGCATCCATCACTACCACGACCGCGACTCTTTACATTTGTCACTCAATCTGGCTCTGAGAGATCTGATGCGAACCTGAGTATCGTACCGCACGACATAGACCTCTCGATGAAGCTATCGGATGCATGCGTGAGGTCTCTACCAGCATTTATGGTCCCGGATATGGTTTGGGTCGATCGCATACCATATCTCAAGGCATCTGAAAAGGTTGACCAGAAGCAATTGAAGATGGTAATCGAAAAGACTCCTCTTTGGCTCTTGCAAAACGACAATTCAAGCGATGACGAGGTCGAAGCTTCCCAATCGCTGACAGCAGACGAGGAGCTTGTAGTTCAGGCCGTAGAGCGCACGATAGGGGCACAGGTAGATGGAGCGCCTACACCCGATCGGAGCATCTATGAGCTTGGCATTGACAGTCTTTCCGCGGTCCTCCTATCCGCACACCTCAAGCGTCTGGACTTCCAAGTGACTGTGGCCGAAGTGCTTAGTCACCCAACAATTCGAAGCCTGGCAGATTACCACAGTACGCCGCAATTAGCCGCGGACTCTGTGGGTAAGCAGCAGAAGGGTACGCAGAAAGTAGAGTTGTTCGCCACGACTCATCGGGATGAGATCGTCAACAAATTGGGCGAAGCAGCTGCTACGCTCGAGCTGATCCTGCCAACAATGCCACTGCAGAGCTCATTGCTGGCGCGGTCACTCGCACAGGTTGAAGAGTATGACACTGAACTATTACCCGGAATTCTATATGTGACACAGCTTCGCTACAGCCTTGACCGATCAACGGACCTGGATCGCTATATCTCAGCTGTGGAACAAGTGTTGAGGGAAGAACAAATGCTCAGGACTTGCTTCTACCAGACACATACTGGCGAGATGGCACAAATTGTACACTCAGAAGTTGCAATGGGAGACCTGGTATTTCCTGTGCACAGCACCTGGAGCGAGTGGCAGGCGTCCGGTTCCCTCAATGCCACGGCTCATGAGCTCGTTCAGAACATGAGCTATTTGCCGCCCGTCCGCGTCCACATCTTCTATAGCGAGTCGACTGAAGTCTTGGTCTCTTTACACCACTCTCTTTTCGATGGGGACGCAATAAGACAGATACGATCTCGCATCGAAGAATGCTATGACCGTCAGTCTCCTGCGAAGAAGTCTTCCGACAATCTCAAGCAGCTGGTAGCACAGCTTGAGTCAGTGGATATGGATGCATCCAGGACATTCTGGCAAGAGAATCTGGGCAATGCCACGCCATGTCTCATCAATGATCCAGACAAACTTGTCACCGCCGAGCCTAGCGACGTGGCTCGCTCAACGCAACGACTGTCGGTCCCGCTACCTAAGCTCCGCTCTGCAGCTCAAGCCAACGACATTTCACTGAACGCTTTGTTTCAGACAGTGTTCACTTTGCTTCTATCCGAGTTACTACCACAACGACCCGAGGTCATCTTTGGTAGCGTCCTCTCGCTTCGACCACTGCTCGCTTCAACTGTCGCTGACGTTGACCTTTTGATTGCGCCCTGTCTCAACACGCTACCTCAAAGAGTATGCTTGTCGCTGGCAGCACAGAATGCTGGATCGTTGAGCGTATTGGCACAGCAAATCAGGGAGAATCTGTCAAGAACGATGACACACGCATTCGTCCCTGTCGACCAAATCATGAAGTGGTCTCGCTGCGAACACGCACTTTTCGAAGCTGTCATTAGCGTCAACGTCCACTCGAAGGAGGGTAGTAAAAGCTCTGAAACTCGACCAGCCCTGATGACATTGATTGAGACGATCAGCACTGCCAATGTCCCATTTGCGGCCGATGTCAACGTTTATTCTGATCGAGATTACGTGGAGGTCGATATCTCCTCCAACTCAGCCAATGCAGGGCTTTCCGACATTCCAAAAATTGCAGCTCGTTTCGCAGAGCTCTGCGCCTTGTTCGTGCAGCACCCGGAGATGCGACTGTCTGACTTGCTGCCTTCATTACCAGCGCCTTCTCTACCCTCGGCTCACAATAATGACAATGAAGAGGATGCACCAGACAGCAGTCCTTGGTCAACTACCGAGTCACTTCTTCGCGATGTCATCTCCGACATCCTTCAGGTTCCGGCGGATCAGTTGACCAAGCGAACCTCGTTCTATCGTCTTGGGTTGGACTCAATACTGGTTCTAAGGCTGGCTAGACTTGTGCGTGACAAATCTGGAGTCAAGCTGAGTCCAGTTGCCATACTCCGTGCTCGCTGTATCGAAGCGGTGGCGAAGCTCGTTGATGGACCTTCGCAGCGAATCGTGCAGCAACTCGAGCCCAACGCATACACCCATACTGTCCACAGACTAGCTCAGAGCTTGCCGAAGACAGCTGACGTCGAGTGCCTCTATCTTGCAACACCCATGCAGCAGGGCATGCTCAGCGCAGGATTATCAGACACCACTCAGCCAAGTCAGACCCGAACTCCATATGTATACCAGCATACATTCGAGCTTGAAAAGCCGAGAGATCTGGACCTAAGCACCTTGCAGTCAGCCTGGAGCCAGGTTGTCCAGCAGGTTGAGATTTTGCGCACCACTTTCCACTTCACTGGGGATAGCGAACAGCCTTGGCTGGGTGTCGTGCGACATACCGTGGACGATACTATCAGGGTATTCCAATCGATCGCGGAGGCCAAAGAAGCGCCCGTGCATATCGACGTTGCCATTCATCTCGCTCAGTGCGCGATTGTGATGACGGCAAGTGAACCTGTTTTGCTGACATTCACGATGCACCATGCTAGCTACGATGCAACGTCGCTGCCTCTTCTTTGGCGTACTTTCCAAGAAGAATGTCGAACGCAAGCCAAATCAGCGCGAAAGCCAATGAAATTCTCGCCTTTAGCTGAGCAGATAGCTGTACAACAGCCCAACGCCGTCAATTACTGGGCGAAACAGCTGCAAGGATACACATACGAGCAACTGATACCCAACGAGGACGAGCAGAAGCCCAAACGAGTTCAATCCACCATCAATATACTACCCCAGCAGCTCGAAGCAATTCAAAGCAGTTGTCGTAGCCTTGGTGTTACTCTTCAAGCTGCTCTTTTGCTCGCGTGGAGCAAATCTCTCGCGGCGAACGTGCTAAGACAATCCGATGTGGTGTTCGGTCAAGTCTTGAGCGGTCGGTCGCTTGAAGGCGCAGACTCTGTCATTGGCCCTACACTGAATACTGTTGCAATGCGGATACCACTTTCCACGTCTTTGTCGAATGCTCAGGCTCTACTGAAGGCTCAGACATTGTCCGAAGAAGCACAGCAGCATCAGGTGGCTTCTCTACGGAAGGTGCAGAGTACATGGCGCTCGTCAACGGAAAGTGCAGCAGCAAATTTGTTCGAAAGTTTGTTCGTGTACAATGGTGACACTGGTGGAGCTGCCTCATCTGATACCAGCTTTTGGCGCCGTAAGTCGCTGGGAGCTGCCGGCGAGGATGGTTTCACAGACGTAAGTAACCCGGCTTGGAGCCGCGATGTGACTTGTAGATAATGCTGACTCTTGCTTGCGTACAGTATCCCTTGGTCGGCACTGTTGATGTTTCTGCGGCGGGATTACACCTCCGAATTCATGCATCAAGTGCCCATCTTGATACCCAAGCAATTCAAGACTTTGCGGAGGCTTTCGATCTCCAGCTGAAGGAGCTGCTGTCATCACCAGACATTCCGAGTGTCTTCCCCTCTTTGCCGTTGCAGAAGAAACACTTTCCCGGCTCTGACTCCACTGGCAGAGTCGACAGCATCAATTCAGAAGCTGAGATTAGCGAAGAAGACCAGAAATCGTGTAAAATTGTCGTAGATGCCGCACAGGCACTTCTCGACAAGGGTCCAGTTGACGCTGACACAAACCTCTTCCAAGTCGGCCTAGATTCAATTCTAGCGATCCGGCTGTCTTCGAAGTTGAGGCGCACGAAAATGCCACTAGCCGTCAACGAGATTATGCAAGGCAGAACTATCGCCAACATGGTTGCAAGAAGGCGCCAAATTCTGCAGAAGAAAAATCAGAAGCCAACATCCACGAAATCTCGACCAACCTTGCTTGACAATAAGCAGGAAGCTGCAGCTATTCGGGCATTAGGCTGGACTGCAAGCCAAGTCGAGTCTGTTTTGCCTTGTCTTTCTGGCCAACAAGAACATCTCGCCTACTGGATTCATGCTGGTCATCGATTTTTCGAGGCGCCGTGGATATACAAATTGAAGACCACGCCGGCCATTCCAGGCATCCGGCGGGCATGGGACGAGTTGCGGAGACGCCATGCCATCTTGCGCAGCTCTTTCGTCGCTGTGGACTGTGGAGGTAATGGCCAAGCCGTGCAGGTGACGCAGAATCCTTCTTGCGTTGACAGCCGCTCAGACGGCACATTCACCGTATCGCAGAACCGCAGTGCACAGACTTTGGACGAAGCTGTAGTCCAGCATCTGCTCGAGACCAACGGAAAGCCCAGCAATCTTTTGTCGCCACCAATCTCGTTGACAGTCCTTGCAGCGGCCCATGACGAGTGTGCATGCGTCATCCGTCTGCATCATGCCATGTATGACGCTTGGAGTATCAAACTGCTGATCAAAGATCTGGACAGGCTGCTTGCAGGCCATGGCATTCTCTCAGATCCTCCAAATCTGCCTGGAATAATCAAGGATGTCATTGCACAGCGAGATCAAGATCGCGAGCGATCGTTCTGGTCTCACGTCCTCAGAAGTGCTCAGGCAACCATTCTGACATCCAAGACCACAGCTGCGAACATGGGACCCTTAGGACCGCAACACCTAGTGCGCCTTCCGTCGATGGTGTCGGCTGCTACAGTACAGTCTCTTGACCTTCTTGCTCAAAAGAAAGCCAGCTCATCATTGAGCTCCGCAATCTTATTTGCATTTGCAAAGACGCTTTCAAAATCTTTCGACAGCGCGCTAAATTGTCCGACATTTGGATTCTACCACGCATTGCGATCAATCGGCTCGCTCGACCTTACACAGGTTGCTGTGCCCACACTCTCCCTTACACCTCTATGTGTCGAACTTGTTGGCACGGAAGCAGTGCCCAGAAGGATCCAGACCATCCAGAATGTCCTTGGCCAGGTCACGCAGTATGGTCAAGCACTCATGCGCGACATACTGGCGCAGAAACATTCAGACCAACCACTATTCAATGCGTACATCAATCTGCTTTATCGCAACAGTGGCGAGGAAGCCAGTCCTATGGAAGTCCTTGAGAGATTCAGGCCGTCTTCTAACACTTACTTCACGGAGATGGAGCCTGCGAGTCCAGCGACTGCTCCAACGCTCAGAGGACTGGAGACAAAGCATATTGCTCCATTGCGCATCTTCGTTGATGTCGTGATCGATAAGACTGCTGACGGAATCTCGTTCGGTATCAGGTGTGATTCTGGGCTGTATGACGTTGAGCATGTGCAGGACTTTGCGGCGCGATTTGTGAGAGAAATGGAGACTGTAAGAAGAGTGCTAGAAGAAGCATGATGATGTTGTGGGTTCAGCTGACCCGACCGCGCTAAACGCGGGAGTGACCGCGCTAATTCAAATCTGACTGAGTCAGGTTTCAAAATTTGACGCAAGCCTGATTCGAATCAGATTGGATCTGATTCGAATGAGGGCAATCTGATTCGAATCAGCCCCCCCTCGGTCAGATCAACTATAAGGCTCTTAAATTAAGCTTTAGATAATGCTTATATACAATTTAATATATAAATATACTACGTAATCTACTAAAACTTCTTATTCTTAGATATTAGCTTAAAAGTCTATTAATTAGATCTTTTAATTAATATATTAGTTAATTCGAAT
>AWYD02000744.1:0-14786 GCA_000504365.2 Pseudocercospora pini-densiflorae CBS 125139
AGGAATATATACTAAATACTTAGAAACGCTAGAGACTTAGAAATACTAAATATATAGAATACTAAATACTATACGGGTAGGAAAGCGTACTAATATTGTTTACTATCCGAGTAATTCCTATACTAGTAAGAAAGCGTACTAATATTTACTATCTTAGTAATTCCTATACTAATAAGCTTACTAATGTCCCGAAATATTCCTATTTAAGAAATACTAGCCAATGTTGCTAATCCAGTCCCATCCGAGTAATTACCATGCCAATGTGTCCTATTTGAGTATTTACCCGATGACTAAAGCTGAGACCTAATCGAATTTGTGCACACTTTGATTCGTCTCAGCCTTGTCGCAGCCTTGGCGCAAAGTCTAGACAAGTGTACACAGCAAGCCAACTAAAAGCCTTTTCGCGACAAAATTTTCGTGTCAAAGCACTATCGAGACACATCTTACTCCTTAGAGCGCTCGATTCACAACACCGAATGAGCTCAGCTATGTCGAATCTGCTTACCCTCATCCTCCAAGATCGCAACGTCGCCGCAATCGTCGGGATTCTGGTCATAACTCTGTACGCTCTGAAACTCTGGAACGACGCACAGTGGTGAGAACATCAGCTCGAGATGAGGAGGCGGAGTGTTGAGCATGAGATACGTGTTGCTGAGATGAGGAACGAGTAGATATGCGAGGGTTCTGGATAAAGCTGGCGATGTGGGAACAAGGGTACTATGCAACTATCAGTACTAGCACAGGAGAGTACACTGCAGTCGCAAGTGGTCAGGAATATGTCCTGGGGATTTTGAGATTGAAAAGGAGAGGGGATTTGATTCGAGAGCATACAAGGAAATCATCATTTCGGTAGTGTGAAATTACCGAGATCGGATCGCTGCAATTGTAAGACTCAGGCCTTTCGCTTTCTCAAACAATCGCTTTTTGAACCAAACTTAAGGTCAGAATCAGCTCGCCTGCCTAATCGGAATCAGACCCTCCTGAGCTCCGTTTCTGCCTTCTAATGCCGAGTTCCGTGCTTGTGTGATGGACGCCGAAGCCTCAGCCTTTAGGCGTCCTGTGAGAAGGATGCTTTGATCTGCATGCTGGCAGCTTGACGGATGACTTCGCCAATCGTCGCATCGGTCATGTCGACGTCGTATGTGAATGGATTGCACCAGCCGCCTAAGCTGTTAAGATTCATGCGGCCATCAGTGACAAGAATGCTTGTGAGCTTGCAGCCGGTACTGCCCAGATGAATGCGAAGTGCAGAAGATGTGGGATGCACTTTAGCAAGCATCGGGGCAGCCTGTTCCCATGTGCAGCCGCTTACGTCGATCCTGATAGTCTCTCTGGCCTCAAATTCAACCGACACACTGCATCGCGGAGAGTCCTTGATAGTCATGAATGGCAACAGAAGGAAAGCAACAGGTTGTTGACTGCCTGTCTGAGGTGATTTGAAGAAGAGGTCTTGTTGAATCAGTGATGAAGTCTTGATGGTATCACAGAAGGTCGTGTCGACACGTAGGCAGCGTAGAAGCGTGCGGTAGCCTTCGCGATAGCTGTCGAAGGCAGAAAGGTTTGCTTCGAATTGCACGAGGGGATGGCAGAATTCGTAGCGAGGATCTCCTGAGGGTAAGACGACCAGATTCAGCAGGATTTGCTCCAGCAGCTCAGCAATTTTGAAGACCCGCTCACAGGCTGTTGCAGTAGCCATCTCTGATTTGTATGTCAGTGTCTACTATTGTGTTGTTCTAGATAGAAGCAGTATACGTACTGCTTGAGCGAAGTGCAGAGTGGCGAAGGAAGTCGTGGTGTAAAGATAAAAGTGTTTCGGGGATTCTGGAAGGATCTGGTGACATCTTGTGTGGTGCGCTGAGCAAAGTGTTTTGGGGATACCGAAAAAAAGTTGGTGTATTGTTGAGTGTTGATGGAAGTGGTAGAGGGGCCTTTTATAGTGTTGTCTCATTGTCTACGGCGGCCGCGCACCAGCCGCGTGCTGGCCGATGCTTTCACATAGGAGCAGAAGTGAGGAAGGTACGGTTCAGGAGTCAACAATTCTGGTTCCGCTGCATGCATCCTTCGCTCTGTCTCCCATGCTCGGCGAAGTCCAATCAGTCGCGAAATGGTCTGCCTTCCTGCTCCCGCATCTCGACTGCTTGCTCGACCACCTCACCAATCTTTGGGTCAGTCAGGTTTACGGAATACGAGCCGCGTAGTCGATAAATTGGACTTTGGCTGCCCGGGTAGCGTGACGACCTGTCTTCATAGACGCAAATGCTCTTCACCTCCAAGCCTGCGCTACCTAGGTACATGCGGAATAACGAGAGTGCGAATCTGCGTGCTGCTAAGGTAGGTGCGAACTGTTCGAGAGTGCCGTCGCGAATGTAGAGGTAGAGTGTGGTGTCGTATAACGCGCATCTGAGCAGCGGCCCACCTAACTTGAAGTACGACCTGGGGTATCGTATTACCAAGGGGTTGATGATAGGGCATGTACTGGCTCTTGGAGCGGACGATAAGAAGAGGTGTTGCTGCAGCATGGGCGAGCTGTTGATAACATCGCGGAACATGGCACTCGTACGCTGGCAAAGCAGCAGCGTAAGGTGGTCTTTGACCGCTTGGTCGGGAAGATCCACCGGGTCGCTGGCTTGTCGGACGAGATGATTGAATTCGGAGATGTATGAAGAGACGTTGAGCAGGATCTGCTCCAGCAGTTCAGGCGTGTTGAGGACGCGCCAACAGGCCGTCGTGGTTGCCATCTCTGTTTTACGTCAGTTCCGGCGCTCGTGCATTCTAGGCCACGATGTACGTACCGCTCGTTTGGAAAGCGAGATGGCGTCGATGGTTCAGGTGTGATGTTGTGATTGTGGAGTGCTCTTAGGAATGTCGGAGAAAATCGCTGAAATCTTGGAGTTCAACGTGCAACGGCCATGCATGCATGAGCGGGCCGCATCCTGACTCATGCTTTCACATGCAGGCAAGTGCGGCAAGTGAGAGCTTAGTCCTCTCCATACGCCATCCTCATCGCCTCCTTCCACTTAGGCAGCGTCTGAAGGAACTCGTGCCACATTTCCAGACCCATATCCATGAGTTCGCCCATCGCAGGATCAGTCGATTTGACCTCCAGTCCTGCAAACCTGCGTCGCACCTTTCCTCTATGAACTCCGGCGATCTCTTCTGTGCTAAAATGGACCTGATCGACCGTGCGACCGCTATACATGCGTCGCCATGACGCCTCGCGAGTCGCTGCCATAATCAGCGGCGGATCTGATGGCCATGAAGTCGACTGGAGAGAGATGTATGCTGAAGTTTCGTGTATGCGGCATGTGAATGTTGCGCTTGCTGATAGGTTGATGGTGATCGGGGTTCCTTGTACGAAAAATGGATTGAAGCGCTGGAGGGCTGAGTTTGGCCGTAAGAACAGTTGTTCTTGGAGCTTTGAAGATGAGGCGATAGTGTCTTTGAATGCTGTGCAGACACGCTGGGAGCAGAGTAGGGTTCGTCGTTGGTTTGAATCGTCTTTGAGACACCCGACGTATTTCGTGATTGATCCATCCCAGTCTGGGCGGGATCCGGGAGCCAATGGGATGAGGTCTAGGAGGATATGCTCGAGTAGCTCTGCAGTGTGGATCACACGCCAGCAGGCACTTGTGGTAGCCATTTCTAACGTGTGTCAGTAATTGTATGACTAACGGAGGTCGAGGAAGCGCGCACCTTGGTACTTGAGAGACTCGTTGACAGCCTTCGAAAGCAGTTGTCTTCGACAGGCGGTACGAGGAGTGAAGACTGGAGTTTCGCGCAGTGTACTGATTGCGTGATTGAACTATGAGCTGTCAATTTCTCGTTACGCAAGAGCAATGCGCAAGTTTTCGCAGAAGTGATGCCTTCACAGACTGTACGTGTGAGCGTTGCAGTGAAGCGCCAAAAGCGGTCAATGCTTCTCACATGCTGACCTAAAAGGGTGCCGGAAGTGAATTACCGATGCTTTTTTTGGCTCATCGAGAGCTATTATTACCAATTAGCCATTAGCTATTAATATTACTACACGCCAGTCTGGTTCTTCTTCGGACATTCTGGTTACCAGCGCTGGCAGCAATCACTTTGGCAGGGCTCCTCCCCGCCACCTACTCCGAAACTCCGACGTCAGTCATGAGCCATGATCTTGTCGTGGTGCCTTCGCACGTATCAGACGTGCAGTAATCTACTGCTTCTTGCCCTCGTCGCCGTAGCTTGGCTTTGGGTCATGGGTTGGGTAGCCCTTGTCGCTGGAGGCGCAGGTGGTGTATGGGTGGCACTCCTTGGAGGTCTCGGTGCAGACAGTGGTGGAGCTCTCAGTGCAGACAGAGGTGGTGGTGGTTGGGCATGGCTTGCTGGTGGTGATGACAGTTGGGACAGTCTTGCACGACCTAGATGAACGTCAATAAATGTTCGATGAGCTTCGTGGGACATATTTACGTCGAGGTCTTTGGCAGCTTCTTGGTCTCAGGGCAGACGCTTGGAGTCTTGGTGGTCAGGCAGGTGGTCTCGTAATTGGTGGTGTAAGAGGTCTTGCAGACCACAGACGAGTGAACAACTGGCTTGGTGATGGTGGTGGTGTGTGGTACGGTCTTGGTCACGTTGTAGACCTTGTTGACTAAGGAGAAGTCAGCGGGAGTTGAGAAGACAAGGCCATTTGGACTTACCATAGTCCGTGACAGTGATGTACTGCTTCTCCTCGGTGGTGTAGGTGACTGGCGTATATTTGGTGACAGTCATGGTCTTGGTGTGCTGGTATGGGACTGTCTTGGTCTTGGTGTGGTAGACAGCCTTGCATGTGCTCTTGGTAATGCAATCTGGCTTGCCGTAGCCACCATCACCGTAAGCTGGCTCTCCACCGCCATTTGGAAGCGCTGCTGCAATGCCTGCGATGGCCAGAAGAGGAGCGAAGAACTGCATCTTGAATGTGTTCCCTATTGTCAAGCGTTGGAAGAAGGCAACGAACGAGAGCAAGAGCGAATGGAAATGTGTCGCGATGTCGTGATACGGTTGAAGACGACTCACCAGAGGCGGGTGGTGCTATATACCGCTGCCGTGGACTTGCTCTCTCCACCTGCCATAGTGCTGTGAGTTTTCAGTTGTCACGAATGTGGAGGCTTGTAGAAGCATTGATGCGCAACCATGACAGCTGAAGTTTCTTCGTTGCGGTGTTACGTTTGCATCGCTGAGACGAGTCGGGTTGCCTAATAGCTGATAGCGCTTTGTATTGCACTCATCGCGACTGGATGTTGTGCTGCGAAGCTCCTAAAGTCAGTATACCAGAAGGTTAGTGTACCGTCTGGTTCTACCATTAACTGAGAGGGGTTGAAGACTCGGAAGCTCCGGATGAGAAAGAGAGTTGCTTGAGAATCGTACTCCTCTCCTCAACAGTACTCTCATCATCGCTGAGCGTGTCCAAGACCGGTGGTAATCACCTTGTCCATGGCTCTGATGATGCGTATACTTAACGATTTTCGCGTTGTGTTCTGAACATCGCTGATTGCAGAACTCAGGCCGGAAAGTGGACATGTGGGGATAGATTTCAGCGACTGCAGGTCAGTGTTAGTTGTGAGATGGTATCGAGACTAGGTTACGCAGTCGTCTGGAGATGGTATAGTAGGTGTCGTGGTTCTGTGAGTGATTGGAGAACGAAAGAAAGCTGCGTGAAGTCGGAGCCAGAGCTTGAGCCAGAATGCCAAGACCACTCCTGCAGGCATCGGGTTGGCGCGTCGCGAACTTCACTTCAGAGCTTTGCGCATCAACAATAGCAGCTATTGTCCACCACCACAATAGCAAACTGACAATATGGCATTTGGACGGTCAAACTCACTCTCCTTAAACACTGGAGCGACGAACAGTCTCTTGTAAGTATCCATCTCATCTCATTTCCCAAAGAATCATCACAAACTAGAACCCGTTCACATCTGCACATTTCCGCGAGTCCCTTGCATTGCCCGGCATGTGCGCGAGAAGCAAGATGCGCCAACCAAAGTTGAGCGCGAAGGAACAGAAGAAGTTCGACCGGGAGTCGGCTGAGGAACCTCTCTTTGCGGAAATGCCAGCAGAGGTTGCCCATAACGGCGTAGGAGGCAGCACTTTCAGCAACACTCCTGCTTCGAATGGTCTGGCATCGCTCATCTCCGCTGCTTCAAATTCTGCAGCTGCTTCAAGCTCAGCTTCAGCGACAATGTCGACCAATGCTATGCAGAGCATGCTAGATGCATCCAGAGCTAACAATTCCGGTAACAACAGTGCCCAGCAGCAGCAGAATCAGGCACCGGCAGGCAACAGCTTGTTCGGTACCGCAAACAATGCACCTTCAACGAATCAAGCGACGAGCCTCTTCGGCAATACGAATAATAATGCGCAGACCAGTCAACCTACGAACACCTCGAGTCTCTTCGGCGGCGGAAACAATGCCCAATCAAATACAACTGGAACCACCTCGAATCTGTTTGGAGGCACAGGCAACACACAGTCAAACACGACGCAACCTGCGGGCGGGACGAGTCTATTTGGCAACAACCAGCCCAGTCTTTTCGGCAATAACAGCACATCCAACAACCTATTCGCGAAACCAGCGCAGCCTGCACCTCCAAGCAACCTTTTCGGCGCATCGGTGAATCCACCGACCAACACAACCAGTGGTCCTAGTCTCTTTGGCGCATCATCTTCTACACGACCTGCACAACAGACACCTTCATTGCTCGGCGCGACACAGCACGCGCAATTGTCCCAATCCGGCCCATTTGGTCGACTAAGCATGGGTCAAACAGCCGGCGCACAACCGCAGGCGGCGTCGCAAGTTACTGTTGACAATCTGCGACCAACTACACGATTCGAGGATTGCGCAGACAATGTCAAGCAAGAGCTAGAAGAAATCGACAAGATGATCAAGAAGCAGGAAGATTTCGCAAGACAGATCGAGGCATTCCTCCCAAAGCACGAGGAGAATGTGAAGTCTTTGCAGCCAGACATTGAGTTGATCAAGGACAAGACCGAAGATGTCGAGCAGGCGCTTGCTTTCGGCGCGCGAGGAGTCGATGCGCAGCGTCAGTTGACTGAGAAGGATAAGAGGGACTTCCAGCGTATTGAGCGCGTAGCAACCAATCTGCAACTACCGCAAGGCTATCAATACCCCAACTCAAGCCTTAGTGGATTCGGCGGCATGTACGCATCTCAGCAACGATTACAGCAACCACAGACAGCACCCGAGGGCGAAGATCCAAGCAACTACGACACAGATCTGATTGGCAACTACTTCATGCCGATGGCTTCTGAACTGCAGAAGACCATGACAAACTACGCAGGCACACTTTCAGAAATCGAGGCCCATCTGCGCGTGATCGAAGACTCAACGGTCATGCAAGCCCAGCGATTGGCACAGCAAGGGGCTGGCATAGGTGATCAGGGTTCCGGCGAAGACACTGTCCGCATGGTTGCGTCCACTTTACGTGTCTTCGAAGAGGGCATTCTGCAGGTCGCAGGTCAGGTCGGCGAGTGCAGAGAAGGTGTCACTCAGCTCGTGCTTGGACGATTGAGCGCGAATGGTTACTAGATGGAGTTCGGATTATTTTTGGTGCATGGGCAACAACCCGGCGTTTGAGAAATCTGAGCAAGGATACCACCAGGGCATGAATGGCATTAGCGAGGAGTTCAAGTGTACATTACGCTGGTGGCTAGACCGTCATGTCCTTCCACGAAGAATGCGCGAAACCGCGGCGTCAATCTACATATCGATGCAGTGTCTCCCATCATCTTTCAGTCTTATGTCCCGATATCTTTATCGCAATTCACATCCATGTACTTATCATGAACTCCGCATCCATGGATTTGCCCGGAAAGGACTTCCTCATTGAACTGAATCGATATCCGATTCCGAGAAATTTTTCGGCACAACTGTCGGCCTAGACGGCACGGCGAAAGGGCGTGGGCGTTGACGGCATCCAGCTTCCTTAAGCGACAAGCTCCAATGGCAATGCATAGATAGCGTTCGTTCAGATCGCCGTTTAGCGAGAGATGGCGGCAGCAAGGTAAACAGTCTTACCCATTGTTTCTTCTTTCACTTCACTATCCTCTGCGGTATCAGGACCTCTAGCAAACAGATCCTTTAAAGAGCATTCACTATACAGGGCGTCATCTAGGGCATCGGGGAACCGCAGAGAGCTCCCTCTCGCTCACCGTGCGTTGCGGGACTGAATGTCGATCAAAGCCATCTACTAGGAATTTGGCACACCGCATACGGACTTACGGATCTCTTGCACCCGTATCGACATAGACGACAGCATTTCTTGGACGCAGTTGGTCTACACGTTCCGCGGAAGAGCATATACTAGAATCCGTCACAGCCTATCCAGCACCAGCACAGATCTCGAACATCATGTCGAAAGCAATACCCGATCGAAATCGCAGCGGATCGCCTGCTACTTCACGTACAAGTCGCAGCTTCGGCGCGAGCTATCGATCACAACATGGCGAATACATGGCGGCTTTGGCAGAAGAGTCTGTGGCAATAGATGCGGAGGGTTCGGAGTTTGACGACGAAGACGATTTAGAAACACCTATAGCCAATGGCGCGCCATTGGCTAGGATAGATACTGGTGACACGCCGATCTTGGGACAGCATTCCATGGCTGGATACTACAGAAGACCTTCACATGTTGTGGGTACTCCTAGACCATTCCTAGGAGCTCTAGCACCAGAAGCTGTCGTACCTGCAGAGCAGGAATGGGAGGCGGCAATCAGCGAGGAGAGAAGTCTGCTCAGAGACAACCATATTATCCCACCCAAGCATCCAAGACGAAGAGAAAGTGGCGCCAGCGATGCTGGCATGGGGGGTTCGTTGAGAAAGATGGTTAGCTCCACCCTTCGCAGGAAGAGCCAAGCTGTAGCGGTGGAGGAAGATGGTGCAGCAGATCGACCTGCTGCGGGCGAGACAACAGCACTACTGGGAGATGATAGAAGTCATCTTCCATATGGCGGTGAAGACACACCCGAAAACATCGCCAGGAAATGGGAGGAAGCGGTGATTTCCGGCAAGATTCACACGACCTGGCAGCGTGAATCGAAAACCTTGATCCGATATTCAGCACCATTGATCGTGACCTTCATTCTGCAAAACAGCTTGACTCTGACCTCGGTGTTCACAGTAGGCCATATCGGAAAGAACGAGCTTGGAGCTGTATCTCTTGGCTCCATGACTGCAAATATCACCGGATACGCAGTCTACCACGGTCTCGCTACCTCCCTCGACACACTCTGCGCCCAAGCCTACGGATCTGGAAAGAAGAAACTCGTCGGTCTCCAACTCCAACGCATGGTATTCTTCCTCTGGGTAATCACAATCCCAATCGCTATCATTTGGCTCGCAGGAACACAAATCCTCTACGCCGTGGTCCCCGAAAAAGAAATCGCAGAACTCGCCGGCCAGTACCTCAAAATCCTAATCATCGGTGCACCAGGCTACGCATGCTTCGAATCCGCAAAACGCTACGTCCAAGCCCAAGGCCAATTCACCGCAAACCTCTACGTTCTCCTCATCGCCGCACCCCTCAACATCCTCATGCACTGGCTCTTCGTCTGGCAATTCGAATGGGGATTCATCGGCTGTCCCATCGCAGTCGTAATCACCGAAACCCTCATGCCAATCCTCCTACTTTTGTATGTCCGCTTCTTCGGCGGCCTCGAATGCTGGCCTGGCTTCACACGCAAAGCCTTCGTAAACTGGGGCCCAATGGTTCGCCTCGCTCTCCCAGGTCTCATAATGGTCCTAGCCGAATTCCTCGCCTTCGAAATCTTGACCTTGGCCTCAGCACGAATCTCCTCCACCGCTCTCGCCGCAAACTCCATCCTCCAATCCGTATCCGTCCTCGCATACCAACTCCCCTTCCCACTATCCGTCGCATCCTCCACGCGAGTCGCGAATTTGACAGGTGCGGGATTACCTGATGCAGCGAAAGTCACGACCAAAGTCACTTTCATTCTGGGTGTCTTCTTAGGAGTCTTCAACTTGACTCTTCTCAGCAGCTTAAAGGACTATATTCCAAGATTATACACCGGAGAACACGACGTCATACAACTAGCAGCAGACTCTTTACCTGTCGTGGCTACACTCCAACTCTTCGACAGTCTGGCCGCACAATGTAACGGTCTTCTCCGTGGACTGGGAAAGCAGGAGTTGGGTGGATATGTGAATCTTTTTGCTTATTATGCGGTAAGTCAGCGATCGAAGGGAGCTCACCACCGGGCCTTAGCGAGGTGCCCGAGCGCAGCCGTCTTCACGATCATCTTTCTTGGAACCTCACTGACGTTCGGCTTATAGATCGCCCTTCCACTATCTTTCGGTTTAGGTTTCGGATTGCATTGGGATTTGATTGGACTTTGGGCCGGTCCGGCTCTGGGTTTGGGAATTGTTTTTGCTTTGGAAGGGTTTTATTTGTCTAGACTTTCTTATGAGAAGGCTAGTGAGGAGGCTGCTAAAAGGAATGCTCAGGGATAAGACGGAGTAGGAAGATTTCTTTGAAAGTAAACGGATCTTGGATTTGCAAGGCCGAGCTTACGGCGTTATGAGCGTTTAAGTGATGAGATGGGACTTTCAGACAGGTTTGTTGATTTGTGTACAGGAAACAAGATACAGTGGTTGTCATGTGTGTGAATATGGGTTGTAGATATGATGAACAAGCAGTTAGATCTAGCCGATGTCGGCATGTCGTCTTTTCCATCTACAGCCAGACCTCCAAAGGGTATGATGCGAAAGTATAGATATTCTAGATCATTTGCAATTCATATCCCATATACATCCATACCCATCGCTACCGCCAAATCTCCGTCATCGATCCCTCCCCAACCTCTCCTCCTCATCCTCAACCAGCTCATAAGCAGGCCTATACCCATCCTCCTTCTTAAGTGCAGGATTCGGATGCGTATCATCCGTCCCTCCCAAACTCGTATACCCCAAATCATAAAGTTCACAATACTCGACCTCCAACTCCCTTACAAAACCCCAAATCTCAGCATAATGCCAATCAATCACAGGATGTATCCTCATAAACTTCGGCCAATTCTTATCCGTCATGTCGAAATGTGTTAAGCTTCCTCCGTGCGGGTCTGTTCGACGGGTGCCGACGAATATGGCTTTTACTTCGGGATAGTCTGAGAGGTAGGCGGAGAAGGCTTCGCGCATGGGTTTGTGGTATTGGGATAAACTGAGGTGGTATTTTGCTGAGGACGTTTGGACGAAGTCGGTGACGGAGGTGAAGGGGTTTGGTGAGACGATGTAGACTGATCGGAGAGTTGGTGGGAGTGGGGTGGAGGTTTTGATTGAGTGGGTGTGTAGTGCGGCCAGGTAGAGGATTAGGAGGACGAGGCAGTCTTTTCCGCCGTTGTAGGAGAAGGAGAGTTCGGAGAGGCTATAAGATTAAGCACAGTCAGTATAGGTGCTTTTGTAAGGTGGAGATTGGATGTCACTCACGTATACCTCTCCAACGCCTCCCCAATCACACCCAAACTCTCCCTCGTCATCCTCTGAACATTTCCCACCCTTTCGTTCCTCGGGTTTTGGTTCAAAAACTCATAGACCTTCTTATTTAGCCTCGCACATTGCTCAGCCAAGTCTCGCGCATTCTCGGTATTGCTGCCATTGCTCATCCGGGTATCTGACGTCTTCGTCTCATCTCCGACAGCAGTTCCGTGCATCACCCATGAACTCGACGAAAAGGACCGTGGAAGCAGGTTGGCGAGGTTCTTGCTATGAGAGAAGGCTGCCGTGCAACATGTCTGGAAAAGTGAGCGAGGTTGTGTGAGCATTGATGACTGAGATGGAGTTGGAGTTGCCGTTGCGCTCATGCTGGTCTTGGCGGACTAGATGGACCCTGGATGCGGCTCTGGTGAGTTTAGACTTCCACTGCGGCGGCGGGGCTGGTCAAAGTGAATGTCCCGCGGAAGGTCTTGGAAGGTCTCTTTCTGGAGGACTTTGGAGGTTTTGTTTCGATCGAGAATGAGGCTGACTCGGCCTTCTTGTTGCTGACTGTTATCGCAAGCCAGGCTGAAGTGCTCAGTTATTTATTATCGTCCAATCCATTCGGCATTAACTCGACTGGTAACGGACTGGAATAATTGGGTTTAGACTAGCGCAGCTAGCCGAATGACGTACTTCTAAACATTGCTAGCGGCATATTCTAAACATACTGTTTTCTACTATAACTTAACGATAACACTACTTATATAGATAAATAGATAGCGGATTAAAGTCTATAGATATAGCGCTTTTAAATAGTAGTTATATCGATAATTTCCGCCTAGTAGAAGTAGTAGAATAATCCTACTAAGTTACCCTATCTAATAAAGCCTTCTAAGCTAACTCGCTATCTATATAGCTCTATCGCGAATACTTCCCTTACTAGCTTCTTAATTTAATCGCTAATATAACTAATAATAACTAGTAACGATTAGTATAGAAAGGTAAGGAAATAAAAGATACGAATAGTATTAAAGATCTACTATAGGTACGTAGTTAGATAGAGACAAGTACTCGAGAACTAGATATCTTTATTACTATTTAAATTTAGATAGATATATACTATAAACTAGCGATTAAGGACTACTAGAATATAGATAGCTAATATAGACTTTTATACTAACTAGTATACGATAGTATATTACTAGTACGCTTTTAATAGATTAGCCGCTTTCTATATATTCTAGAGCCTTATAAGGATAAAGATATACTATCTATAGACTCGAAGATTAATCTATATACCTACTATAAAGTTATATCTATAATTAGTTACTTCTATAGTATTTTAACTAAGTACTAGTAGCTAAGTAGTAACCTATCTATAGACGAGAGCTTTTATAAGATAATAGATAAGAATATAGATATATTAAAAGTAGATACTAAAGTAGCGAAGAAGAGTATTAAATACTAGATTCTAGCTAACTATAGCTATACTCTAGACGTTATCTATTAAACTACCCTTAGACCTACTAAATTAGACCCTAAATAGTAACGTTTCTATAGCCTATCTCCTATCTATATAATAGTCTATAATCTTACTAAGCGGCTAGTTACTAAGCTTAATAACTCTCTTCTTAACTTTATAGTATACGTTAATAATTACTTTACTTCTTATAAGCTTATAGTTATAATAAGAGATATAAATATTAGATATATAGGAATAGTCGCTAACCGAGCTAATCGTAGTATAGATCTACGGCTCTATACTATTAAGAATAATAAGTCCTTTAAGTACTAATAGGGTACTAATTAGTAGATTAGAAGTCTAGATAACCGTGTACTTTATATATACTATTAAGACTATAGAAGAGTACTTTTTATAAGTAACTATAGCTACCCTAATAAGATAGTATTATAACTTAAACGACGCGTAGGTAATAGAGCAATAGACTATAAGATATACTAAGCTACGTTTACTCTAGGCGAGTTTATAAAGTACTTACTAGTACTAACGCCTATTACTAACTATAATACTTATATAGATAGCGTAGATTAAATAGATAAGCTTAGGTCTAGTTATACTACTTACTACTATAACCGCTATAACTAGAAGGTCTACTTCTACTAGATACTAGACATTATACTAGTTAACTATAGTCTACTTACTAAGAAGTTCGATACTAACGATATCTTTAGTAATATTAAAGACGACGACGAGTTGTCTATTATCTACAAAGAGCTATATAGTAGGTAACGTAACTTCTATAGTAACCTAGTAAACGTACTCTTCTATTAAAGTAAGCGAGTTAATAAGTATAGCTAGACTAGACTATTATATAATAACCTTCGTACTAGTAATAGTTATATTTACTATAACTATAAGAAATAAGACTATTATAAAGTATATAAGAACGCTAGACGTAAGGTAACTAAGCGCTATAAGTATAAAGTAGAAGATAGTCTTACTAGTCGTTTACTTAATAATAGGCGTAATAGTAAGTAAGTCTAGACCTACTAGAAGTACGATAGCTATATATATATATATCTATATAGCTTAGGTCTTTATTAGTAAGAATATATTAATAGGCTTAATAAGAAGTATAGCTTTATTAGTAACGGTAATAGACTAACTCGTATTTAGTAGAAGGTAGATACTCGAGATAATAAGGTTACTATAGCCTTAATTAATAGCGGCTCTAAGAATAGTCTATCTCTTAACCCTAAGCGTTACTAGATTAATTAAGAGAATATCTCTTCCTTAGATATCTACTATATCTAAACTAGTACTACCGAGAGCTCTATAACGGTTCGAATATACTTATAAACGCTACTAAATATCGAACAACCTAGTAGTAACTATAGTCTTATTATAGAGACTAATAATAGCTTAGAACGTCGAGTCCTCTAGCCTCTCCTTTCTAATACTCTACTTAGTACTCTAACGGTTACTCTAGCGGACTAGCCTATTCTAGAAAATAAGAAAAGTATAGATAATAACGACCGTATATAGGGCCTATAGATCCTAGTAAGTACTACTCTTAGTATAGTAAGAGAATAAGAGAGAGATATATAGTTAAGTATTAGAATATATAGTCTAGTTAGTAACCTAGTAAGGAATACTAAGGTAGGCTAGATTATATAATTATAATTATATAACTAATCTAAGCTAATACCTTTTAGGTTTAGCTCTAACCTATAGTATAATAATATACTTACTATTTCTACTTTAGCTCCTACTTCCCTCGTAGCTTCTATTATAGTTTATAATCTATTTATATCTATTAGCCCTCCTTAGCGCGATAGGTTATAAGCCTAGGTTTATAACTACGAGGTAGAA
>AWYD02000749.1:0-16370 GCA_000504365.2 Pseudocercospora pini-densiflorae CBS 125139
AAGGAAGTCGCAACTGCTATCCGCGCTGCCATCATCATCGCCAAGCTCTCCGTTGTGCCAATTCGTCGTGGTTACTGGGGTTCCAACCTTGGTGACCCTCACTCCATCCCAGTCAAGGAGTCTGGCAAGTGCGGTTCCGTCACCGTTCGTGTAAGTTGAAGCATTCTACTAATTCCCTGTAATACTTCATACTAACACTTCTATCAGCTCATCCCAGCTCCTCGCGGTACTGGCCTTGTCGCCTCCCCAGCCGTCAAGCGTCTGTTGCAGCTGGCTGGTGTCGACGACATCTACACTGCCTCCTCCGGTAGCACCAAGACCCTTGAGAACGCCCTCAAGGCCACCTTCACTGCCATCACTAACACCTACGGCTTCCTCACTCCTAACCTCTGGAAGGAGACCAAGCTTACCCGCTCCCCACTCGAGGAGTACTCTGACGTCCTCCGTGACGGCAAGCGCTACTAGATGTCTCGCCTCTCTGACAGCGGCACTGTTGGGATGATGGGACAGGGATACGAAAGCATGAAAGATTCAAAAAGCCAGTAGCTAGTCATAGATGCTTCTGTTCAGCGCGATTCGATCTGAATCAGGCGATCGGCTTGCTTCATGCTCCACAAGAGATGGGTTGCAGAAATGATAGCATGCCTTGAGCCAAGACGAATTGCGAGCAAAGTGTCCTAGCGACTATCGTTCCATGTCTCAATCGTTCATCTAAGATTTTGACCTGACTGCTGACTGTCCGACA
The DNA here is from genome assembly GCA_000504365.2 of Pseudocercospora pini-densiflorae CBS 125139. Classification (NCBI taxonomy): domain Eukaryota; kingdom Fungi; phylum Ascomycota; class Dothideomycetes; order Mycosphaerellales; family Mycosphaerellaceae; genus Pseudocercospora; species Pseudocercospora pini-densiflorae. Next base: position 746 of record AWYD02000749.1, read on the forward strand.
GTATCAATTTTGTCATGCCACACGTTGGAAGGTGCTTGGCGCATCGAGGGGCTCAATGCCTTAGAACCTAGCGTAAACCTCACATCGGCAGCAAGGCAATAATCACAACATACATTCGCATAGCTCATCAATGAATCAACATCCCAATTCCAATCTAGCTGTGTCTGTGCCGTGCCGTGCGAGCGGAACAGCACAGCAGCTTCTCATGCATGCGCGGGTGCCTGAGAATTCCGGCTGTGCATCATGCACTGCGCCTCTCCATACCTTCCGACCAGCATTCCACGCAGATCTATCTCAACATCTGCTTCTCAGTCATGCAAAGTACAATCAAAGCCATGACTGCCTCCTTGTTTGGGATGCCATTCGTGCCTTCCTCATACTTCAACCCACTTTCCAACGCTGACGACGCGAGTTGCGACACGCCACTACGCTAAAGGGTCTGGATCCAGACAGAGACACGACAGCTTCTCATCATCAACTCGACATGGGCAAAGACGATGACAGCTTGCTCGGAACTGATCACCTCGCCTTCCCGAAGAACACTGCGCCGCCAACCAGGTGAAAGGGAACTCGCCGATAATCCTCTTCAAGCAAGTCGACACGAAGTTAAGGTCCTTGATACAGAGGAGCCTGTCTCTACAGAGACCATCGGGACACTGGGACCTCCGCAAGATTTTTATGATGAAGTCCCGCTGGATTGGTCTGGTGAAATTCGCCTCATGGCATTGAAATTGGAGGACGACATCAAAATCGTTTTCGATTTTGAGGTTGCTTCTGTTCACGATCCGCCGCCCTACCACGCCTTGTCCTATGCATGGGGCAAACAACGGGACGACGGATCTCACCTCAGTCATACTATCTGGTGCGGCGATCGTGCATTAGCAGTAACCGCACATCTCTATTCTGGTCTACGCCAAATTCGAAAATATGCACGAAGGTCAACAAGCAATGCGTCCGCAAAGTTCATGCTTTGGATCGATGCGATCTGTATTGATCAAGCTGATCATGGCGAGCGCAGTCGACAAGTCAGAATCATGGACCAGGTTTACAAGCGTGCAGTTGCGACTATCGTATGGCTTGGCGAGGAGACCTATGCTGGGGAATGTGCTACACTTGAGAAAGCATGCAGAGAAGAAGTGGTAATCGACGACTATGCCCGATTAGAAATTGAGTTCGCTCTCTTGAGCCTGTTTGACACAAAGTGGTTCTTCCGTCGATGGACACTCTAGGAGTACATTCTTTCGTCTCGCGTCACTTTCCTTGTTGGACCAAGATCAATGTTACCTTCTCAGCTCGCAAAGGTCGCAAATCTGTGCGGCTATCATTCAGGGGGCTTACCAGTGCTTTTGAGACAACAAGAGGACAGAGAATCGGGCTCGCCACGATCACTCGTGCACAACTTGAACCGCTTCAGGAGCCACCACTGCACCGTTCCAAGCGACTATGTCTATGCTTTGCTCGGCATCAGTCAAGATGGCCACAAATTCGAGGTTGATTATACAAAACATTTCAGCGACATATTCATCCAAGTGTCGAAGCAACATCTCGATCAAAGCCAAGCTGGTCGATCAGGTCAGGGACCAGCTCAGCATGATCTACAGGTCAGCTATGCGGACACACTGTACAGACTATCTTATATCCTTATGGCGGCTATCCTGTCAAAAACAACGCAACTTGATCCGCCTGAAGTGTCCTTACTGCCTTCTTGGGTTGTCGACTGGTGTAACCACAGACAGGCCGAAAACGAACTAGAGTGGTCGTTTAGATGGCATAACGAGCATTTGAGAAAATATCTTGCAGGCTCCCTACATTACTATGTTCAGTCGGTATTCGTAGAAGTGCAAGGCTCGTCCCTGATCCTTGAAGGTCTTATCATCCTCCCATCTGAGTGGAACGCTTCCCTCAAGGTCGAGGCTGAGGCCGCAACGCGGACATCAGTTTGGCAGGGCAGCAACTATTCGTACTGGAAGCATTTCTGCGAAACCAATGATGAGAATCCACAGAACTCATCAGAGATTGAGCAACGTAGAGAAGTGCTGTTCACCTTGATGATGAATCTTCGGCTATCGGATGCCATATGGAATACCGAATGGGGTACCTTCTGCGAACCTACGAAGTCGAAATTTTTTGAGCTGGAACTTCCTGAGCAGGAAAGACTGTTCTTGGTTCCAGGGCTTCGTTGCCAGCTACAGATCCGTCGCGCAACACCGTATACCTCTTTCCAACCCGAATTGCCTTTTGCTTGTTCTTCAGCATATCATGCATCAGGTAATGATGTAGTCCATTGCTTCACACTGCTTGACTACTGGGGTGACTACCGCTTTGACTACTTGGAAAATTGGCTGCAGGAATTGTTGACATTCCGAGGCAAGCACCCATTTATTTCTCTATCAGAACATATACTAATGCTCTAATAAATCTATAGGCCATGACCGCACGCCAGCAGAAGTCGGCCAAATGATTCGATCAGAGTGCGTGAAGATTCGCTTGATTTGACCATATCAATCTCATTCGCACATATGTCCAGCACGGGTTGGCGACAGAGACTTTCACCTTGACAATCCAAAGGATGGTCAAACGACGGGCTAGAAGACACGTCTTACGGCACCACTGAGCCTTTGACTCCACTCGTCGCAACTAGAGCTACAGATACGGCAGTCTCCAACACACGAGCTACAGTCCATTGGCAAAAACCTTTTCTTGCAGCATCGCTTGCTTTGAGGAATCGAGCGTACGAAACAAATTCAAGGCGAGAAGTATATCGTGCTCCGAGCAATGGAAGGACAACTACAGAAATTCCAATCGCTGGCTCGGATACCAGCCGTAGGAAGCTATTCAGCAACCCCGAAACTTGACACTGCTGGTGTGGCTGGGACCTTGATCGATGGCAAGAATGAACTGAATCGGTATTCCCAGTGATACATTTGGTGGCTGTAGCCATGCATGCGTGGATGCCTGAGACGCCCGGTTGCGCAGGCAGAACTGCACTGCCTTTCACTTCACGCCGCCCGTTCGTCCAGTGTTCAACTGTCATTGACTTTGCCATGCGCGAAGCTCTACACTCCTTGGTCTGAGACTTGTACCTCACTGATACTGTTTGCAAATGGACCTTGTTACCACCAAGTCCGCATCATGGCCATACAAAAGTCGAGGCAGACGCGGAAATCGAAGCGAAGGAAACGTAGTCGCAAATCGAATAGCTCGAAGAGAGGAGACACGCTTGAGCAAATTACGAACGGCACGCCTGACGATGGATGGCTGAAAGAACTACGAGCGAGTCCATTCTTCTCTGAAGAAGGGTCTGGCGATCTTGAAATATTGGGTCTTCTCCGTGCGAGTACGCCGGTGCCAGAGGTTGTTCATGGATGCTACGCTCCGTTGATGGGATGTTCCATCCGCGTCATGGTCATGCACGACGGAGATGATACTGACATCAGATTCCACTTCGAAAAACAATCTCTTGCTCATCTGGATGTTGAATTGCATTGCCGATATCATGCTTTATCTTACGCCTGGGGCGAGCAGTTCGATGATGGGTCGCATCTCACTCACAAGATATATTGTGGTGATCACGCCATACCAGTAACAGCACATCTCCACGCCGGACTGAGACGGATCCGAGACTCAGGTTACAATAATCTGTGGGTCGATGCGATATGTATCAATCAAGCAGACCTCGAGGAACGCGGCCAACAAGTCAGCATGATGGATCGCATCTTCAAAATTGCTCGTCAGACCATAGTGTGGCTTGGAGAAGAAGACTACGACTCGGAATTTTCCAGCATTGAACAGCTCTGTATCAGAAGCGAAGGTGGCACTTTGTCCAAATCGTCAGCTGCGGATCCCTTCTATGAAGAACGCCACTGCGTGGAAAAATTGTTTCAGAGAGATTGGTTCGACCGCCGATGGGCATTACAAGAGTATATCCTTTCCCGTGAGGTCTTCTTCCAAGTGGGCCATATACTGTTGCGAGCCACGTCACTGGCAGACGTTGCTAGAGAGGTTGAATCACGGGCCGTACCATTTGTCCTCTCACAGACATTCGACAAAAGGTGGTTACTCGAAGCGAGACCACTCGTCGAGACCATGATAGCCTTCAACTTCAGCAAGTGCACTGTTCTTCACGACTGCGTCTATGCCTTGTTGGGTATCAGCAGCGATGGCGATCAAGTCAACGTGGACTATACAAAGCCGGTCGTCGATCTATTCGTCGACGTCACAAGGGATTACATACTTTCGAACCAAGTCGAAAATCCGGGCGACAACGCAGTACAGCACATCGACCAGGTTGTCAGCGGCGTGAAAGTCTTCTCGAAACTGGGTCGTATTCTTGATTTGGCATGCTCGTCACGAAGAGGCGATGGAAACGGGATCAGCCACATGCCTTGCTGGATACCACTCTGGGGTAGTCGGTGGCTCTCTATCGAGAATCCCCGTCTGACAGCATATTTGAGCATTCCCTCAGACTCGGAGAACGCTCTCTCAAATGCAGTCCGGCAATACTATGAAACCGAGACTTCTGAACTGGAGATGCGAGTTATGTTGAATTATAATTTGGACCACAACGTCGTCGAGTTCCAAGACCGCTTCTTGATGCTGCATGGAATTGTGTTCGATCCAAACGCGTTGAGTGTAGCTCGTGTCCGCATGGCACCACAAGATCATTGTGACAACAGCGACTTCCCTCCATCATTTCAACACTTCGGAAGCGCGGACACATCTGGCCCTTCCAATTTTGAAGACATCTTTCTACCGGAGCTTGACGACAATGAGAGTAAGCCCGACCTGCATCTGAACAATGTACTGAAGTCTCAACTCGACAATTTCAACCTTCCCAGAATGACGGAGATTGACAAAGTATTCTTTATTCCTGGCCTCACGTTCGTACTGGTTATCAGACGTGCTACGCATTCAGATACGCCAAGTACTTCAGTAGTCACTCGTTCAGGAAAAGCCGCTAAAGTGAGAGGAGCACAATACTACACAATGATCGATTTCCGGCGACCAAAGAGGTTTGCTCAGCACCGATGGCCAGCACCAGACACTCAACTCATAGGCAAGTCTCTTGATATCCTACTGAACCTCCGCATCACTAAAGATCATAACAGGTCCGGACGGGAACAGTGCAAAGGCCGAATATGTGATACGATCTGCGTGTACCAGCATTTGCATCATTTGAGAAGATGGCACCAGCCGACACTTTTCAAAAGGTGGCACGCAAGACACTAAGTGAAGAGAGCACAGGCTCGCAGCAGTCTTGAAAATGTCATCATGTGTGAGCTCGTCTCATCGCCCACTGTCCTGACTCTTCCTCCTAATATTCAAATCATCCATCAACTTCCCCAATCCCCTCCTTTCCCTTTCCTGCACCTCTTTCCTCCTCTTCCAATTATGTTCAACCTGTTCCGTCGCAGTAGCAGCCGGAAACGTAACAGGATGAAGTAACTCATTCTTCTTCACCACCTCCCTCTTGGCCTTGTTCCTCTTATGCTCCCGTTCCGGATGCAGTATAGCTTTCACCCCCTTCTTCGTAGTCCCATAGTATTCCATCCCGAGGAGGATCTTATAGGCGCTGCTGACTTTGAGACCGGATGTGTCTACGCCTTGAGCCTTCAGATTCTCGATGAAACGTTTGAACGATTTCGTCGTGGGACGATAATGTCCCGATAAGGGGGAAAGGTATGTTAATTTTCCGTTTTCGATGGCTATTATTCCTGCTGAGGATATGCGAGCGCCGGAGAGGAAGGAGGCGTGTTGGAATGCTCCGCTAGATTTTATGCCGATGTAGAGACGCCCGATTGTGTCGGAGACGTAGATCCAGGTTCCGGGACGGACGGAGGCGCGGAGGAGGTGGTTTAGGATTGTGGCGGGTGAGACGTGGAGTTTCTTTTTGGATTTCTTGGATTTCGATGGAGGAGGGCCGGAAACTTGATCCGTGATTGTTATTTCGTGTGCAGTGGTTTGAGCTACGGCGACTTCTCCTTGGTCGCTTAGTGATGATGCTGAGCTAGATGAAGATGAGGAAGAAGATGTTGTGTCGTCTTTTGGTTCTGATGATCTGATGGCGTCTTTGAACATGCCTCCTACTGTTGCGAGTTTCTGAGTGAAGGATGCGTCTTCTGATCGCTGTCTTTGAATTTCCTCGTCGTTGAACCTTGGCTCGTTCGATCCAGCTGGGACTATGCCATGCATTGAATCTTGGTAATGCTCGCTCGAGGTCGTGATCAATTCGCCGTTCTTCGCCCATCGAAGCAGGCCTTTGTCATCGACTTCAACTAGGTAGTCCTTTCGTTCCTCTTTCGAGAGATAGCGGATACGTTCCTTCTCCAGCTTTTCTCGGGAGCACATAGCTAGATCGACGTCTTTACCATAGCCATAGTCTAGCCAGTAAAAGAAATTTTGACTGGTCTTCTCCCTCTGCCAGTGCTCATGGTAGACTGCCAGATTCGTACCATATCTGTGCTTCGTGTCGACCATTTCCAAGAAATATCGAAGATCCAGGAGCATAGAATTTGGCACATCTTCTTCGTGTGGCTTTGAACTCGACCTGTGTCTACTCCGTGACGACGAAATTGACCCTACAGGTGAGTGCACTCCAAGAGACGTCGTGCTTTCGCCGGCTCCAGCATACTCAGCAATCTCCTTGGCGCGTCTCCAGTGCAGCTTGGCAGTGTCGCTTCGGTCACGCTGTAGACTGGGCTTCTGAGGAGTCGCTGTGCCCGAATAGTGAGGTGCTGTTGCACTGCGATATCGCCATTCTCGGATGACTTCTACCCATCGAGATGAGGGATCAAGAGTCAGACCATTCAGCTGTCTTCTCTCTCGGTGGCCACGATAAGCTCGCTGGATAAGTCTGGCTGCATCCTGTTCTTCAGCTGTGTGTTGATGGTATTTGCGATCAATTTCTTCTTCTTTGCGAAGCTGTGCATCCGAGATCCTTCTTACTTCTGCAGATGTTGGTCTGATAAGGGTATCTAAGTATTCTTTGTGGGATCTTGAGCGTGGACGTCCAGTGGACTGCACAGCGAGGCGAGCATTCTCATCCTCCACAGCTGGTGGTGTCAATCTCACATCGGTCTCCATTATTTTCGCAGCCTTGATATGCACTGTAAGTATTTCAACTGTCTGCAGCGTCATAGTCCACGTAAGTCCGGACCAAATTCTGGAGCCTCCAGCAATACTGCGCCATCCTGGTCGGCAGGGTTGCGTGTCGTAGCTATATACCCTGACATGGACTGAGCAGTGTGCGAACCTCTTACCAGTGGAATGGCGAGCTGTGCATCGCTTGATGCTACCACGAGACTGGCTGAATGCCGCTTTGTGGCTCAAAGTACCCGTGGCGGGAGGAGGCGGAAGCTCTGGATCTAGCAGCTGCAGCTTGCATAAACAATGGCTGAGGCAGATCCACTACCACACGAAGGAGGTTTCTGTGAGGAGGAAAGAGCACCAAGCCAACCGGTAGCTTGGATTTCCTCAAGCAAGGAGGCAGAGGCTTGACTTGACCGCAGCAGAGTTCGCACACTTCACCTGAAGATGCGACTCTATAAAACCAATCAGGGACTGCGCTTTCTTGGAGGCTGTGCAGGAACAACGACTTCTTCGTGATCAAGCGGCCTCTGGTGTCTCCTAGTCTGTAGACTGACTCTCATCTGACGTGCTGCTTAGCAAGAAATATAGGCGGCCTAGCACTCCGGACGACGAGCAGATGCAGGCAAAATCGAATGCGGATAGATCACGATATGACGGCGCAGGGCTCCGATCGGAGTTTCAGGAGCAGGTTCTGGTGGCAGGCGGGATGTCAATGATCGTGAGATGGACCAGATTATCAGAGTGAGCTCTCTGCGTCGCCGGCGCCCTACTGTGATGGCTGAGAAGGAAGAAGGTCACGCCAGACTTCATTTCACTTCCTCAAGAGTTTCTCCTCATTATTGCTTCTCAAAATATAGACTTTCGGCGTCGAGGAACCGAGCCATTCAGGTGCATGGATTCGAGCTAATCCTGGTCACAACAGCGAGGCGCGTTTCAATATCATTGAGCTTCGAGCTCACTTCGCGAACTACTTTCTTCCTTTCAACACTTCTTACACATTCACGGTTTGCATACTCTGCACGCGCATCGACAGCATCCAATCCAACGACATCGCAACGATGCCGCCAAAGAAGAAGACCGCCGCATCTAGTTCGTCGCAAAATACGCGCGCAAAGAGCATCATCACTAACCGCGGCAAAGAAGTCGAAGCCACCGCTGCAGCGAAGCGTCCTGTACGCGCCACTCAGCAGGCGCAACCTATCGTCCCAGACACTGCACCCGTTAGAGCTGCTACTCGCAAGATTGTGCCATGTAGGCTGAGTATCAACATGGATGATCAAGAATGACCCAGGCTGATCGATTATAGCTACGGTAAAGTATACCGGTCGTGCTAATGCAGCGATCGCTGATGATTCGGCCAAGAGCGACGATCCACCCAAGAAGCGCGGTCCTGGACGTCCAAAAGCCACTCCTGCTGCAGTGACTGCTCCAGCAGCAACGACTGTCGGCAAGAAGCGAGGTCGGCAAGCTAAAGAAGCAGCTGCAGACGAGGGCGAGCCGCCGAAGAAGCGAGGCCGTCCAGCAAAGAGCGCTACGACTGCGAAGAGCACTGCACCAGCAAAGAAAGCCGTATCTGCTGCGCTAGCCAAGAAGCGCGTCGGTCGTCCAGCGAAAGTTGGCAAGCGTGGCAGGCCAGCGAAGGCAGAGCCAGAAGCCGATGACGACGACGACGCCGATATCGATGCCGACGTCGATGCTGTCCCTCCAGAAGAGGAGCAAAAGACTCCCAAGAAGCGTGGTCGTCCACCAAAAGGGGGCGAGACCACTAAAATGGACGTGGATGACGAGAATGCCGCCGAGCAATTAGAAGAAGAGCTTCTCGACGCTGCCGAAGACGAGCAGGAGGATGACGCAATCGACAGTAAGCGCAAAGCACCTGCACCCAAGAAGGGCAAGGCAAAGAAGAACGATGCAGCCGAAGTCAAAGACGATGAGACAACAGCCGCGTCGGGAAAACAGTATTGGCTGATGAAGGCGGAGCAGGACGGACATGATGAGACTTTGAAGAATGGAGAGATCTTCAACACCAAATTCACCATCGACGACCTACGCGCGAAGACCGAGCCAGAGCCATGGGATGGTATGTAGTCATGCTTTACCTGCTCTTTACTGTGATGCTAATTTGATTGTAGGAGTTCGAAACCCAAGCGCCGCAAAGAATATGAGAGCTATGAAGCAGGGCGATCTCGCGTTCTTCTATGCTTCGGGTGGGAAGAAGCCAGGCATCGTTGGAATTATGGAGATCGTCAAAGAGCACGAGCCCGACAAGACTGCCTGGGAAGAGAACAGCTATGGCTATGTCGAGAAAGAGAAGGAACGTGGAAAGTGGTGCGTTGTCCATGTCGAGTTTCGCAAGAAGCTCACCAAGCCGGTCGCCCGCGATGTGCTTAAGAAGCACTACGGCAAGGGTGAAGGCCCGCTTGGGAAGATGCAGGAGTTCACTGCGGCGCGTTTGAGCGTGTCGAAGGTGTCGGAGGATGAGTGGAACTTCATCCACGGCCTGATCGAAGACGAAGGCGAGGACGAGGAAATGGTTGATGCTCTGCCAGGAGCCGAGGAAGAGGCTGCCACCGCGCTCGAGAAGACCTTCACCAATGGTGAGAAAGCGACAGTCGAGACTGTCATCCAGGAGAGCACCGAAGCCATCGTCGCCGAGCAGCCCAATGGCGACCTCGTCATCGAAACGGCCACTGAGAAGGAGATTGACCTCCCGACACTGCCAGCCGCCTTCAGCGCTCCGACGGCTGATATGGGCTTCTCGACCTCCATCGAGGCTGAAATGCCTACCACAGATACACTGTTCCCTGCTGGTCCTTCTGCTGGACTGCCATCGTCACGTCCAACCTCGCGCGGAACTGGTACCAAGAACACATCTCGTCCTACTTCGCGTGCTGGTAGTCTGGTTCCACCAACCAAGGGCGGTCGCGCTCGCAGTCGTAGCAAGACTCCACTTGCACGCGGCAGCAGCGCTCAGCCGGAGCTTGCAGCTACCGGCGAAGGTGCTGCCATGCCAGCCATCGAGGAGTAGATCAGGCTCCTGGGAATTTCATCGACATTGCAGAGCTGAAACCACTTCGCTTCCCCATCTTGCGATGTATCGCATCGATATGACTTGACGCGCCCACGATTCTGCGACTCGGTAGGAAAGAGAGGGGATGCCAAGCATATGCTATGAGGCATGAGCTTCTTGAAATACGAGCTTGCTACGAGATACCCGTACTTACCGTTGCTCTGTATACTAGCTCACGAAATGCAAATGTACCATACTTTCAGACCCAATGTGGGCTCATCTGATAATACTAATGTTACACAACAGCATTCAACCTGGCGCAGGAAGCGGTCTAAGCCGCATTTGGTATGTGGTCCTCTTGGTCATGCGTCGAGGTCCACAACCTTCTCGAAGCCGCTGATTCATCTGCAGGGGCCAAATCACCCAACTCTCATCTTCAGCATTGGTAACAATTTCTTGCTGAGCTAATATGGTCTCTTGCTGTTCCATTACACAAGATCGAAAAGACAGACTGGCATGCACAGAAAGATAGAGCGGAAAGAATGCGGACCGCGGAGAAAGCATGAACCGTATATGAGCACAGAGTCTCCGGGATCATGAAAGTCAAATATCATCACACAGAAATCAGGCTGCTCCTACGTTGCCAATCAAAACGAGATGGCTTCCAATTCCGACGCAAGGCCCACACCACCTACCACATCAAGCAATACACAAGCACCACGCCAGAAGAGGACGCAGCACAAGCAACCAACGAGCTTCCAATTTGTAACATTTGGAGATGTAGATCATATGCGAGATTCCAGTGCGTTAAGCCGCATTCGGCGTCACGCGATGAAGGATATAGGGCTGCAGAGACGAAAGCCGAAGAAGAAGCGTTTTGTGGAAGTGTTTGATCTTGATCCACCCAATTCGGACGGAAGCGCTGCTGCGTCTGATGATGAGCGCTTCGTGGCACAAGGCACAGACTCCGTCACTGCAGAACATGTGGAGCTGCCCAGACTGCTACCTGCCATTGGTGGAGGAAGCATACATACATTCCTCAGCTTACCCAGTAAGCTGACCCCATCCAGATCTATCGCTTCGCACAATACTGACAACAATACTGCGTAGTTGACCTCTCCACCGATTCAACCGGCAAAGAACTTTTGGCGAATATCTTCATCGACGACCCCACCAATACGATAAGTCGTCAAACCGCCCATCGAAATGATTGGTTCTTCGCCGGTCTCAAGGATCCTGCTTCTTTTAATCAAATTCTTGCGAATTCGGAATTACATACGGAAGCCCTTCGACATCCGGATAGATGGCCTAGGGAAACCGAGATTTCGATTAGGTATCATCAGAGGGCTGTGAAGGATTTGAGGAGGAGGTTGGTAGAGGATGGGGGAATAAGTGATGAGATGATTGGGATTGCGTCTGGGTTTGTTGTTTATGCGGTACGTGTGGCATGGTGAGGTCTGGTTTTTGCTGTGCTGATTTGGATCGAAACAGGAAATCGCAGGAAACCTAGACTGGTGGCTCCCTCAACGAAAAGGCATGGTAGATCTCATCTCTATTCGTGGAGGTTCTACAGCTCTCGAATATCATCCGAGACTCATTGCGACGTGCTCTTGGGTTGAATTACGAGGTTGTTATATGCAGGATTTATCACCTTTGTTACCTTTACCGAAAATCTGGACGGATGCCTATGAGAAGGAGTTTGAGGAGTTAAGGCCGAGATTTTGTGATCTGAAAGGCAGGTCTTCGAAATGGAATGGTCGAAACGATTTCCAGAAGGAGCGTATTGGACTCAGATCTTTGACGCTGTCGCTAACTTGGCGGAGAAAGTTGAGAAGAGGTTAAAGGATGGTAATGATGAGGGTGAAGACGCTCTCATCTGGACGAATGTCCTAGTCCACAACCTCCTCACCCAACAATCTTACGACAAACCCTTATTGTTAGAAGCTCTCCGTCTCGGTCTACTCATCTTCATCGCCGGTATATATCGCCATTACGGAGCCCACCCGACGAATCCTCGAATTTTAGTTCGGAAATTACACGATACGCTTTTACGGGAGGATATTGAATGGGGCATATTCTGGCAATTGAGACTCTGGATTCTGTGTATTGCTGCATTTGAGGCTGTGGAGCAGTATGATCAAGACTTCTTTGTTGCGGCGATTGTGGAGGTCCGGAGGAGTATGCCGGAGAGTGAAACCAAAGGAGTTATTGAGGCGACGAAGATTGTGTTGTGGCTGCCGAAGTTGATGGATAAGAGGGTTGAGGAGTTGGTGCAGAGAGTTGAGGAGATGGGGAGGTATATGTAAAGTCGCGAGGGAGAGGGGATTGTACACTATGTATACGGAAGGATTGCAGTGTAAGAGATATCCACACGCAAGGCGTGAAGGACCACTTGCTGGATCGGGCAAAGCGCGGTGGTCACGCATATTACAGCGCACAAGCGAGTTGTTGGTCCTTCCCAAAGGGAACGTGTAACGACCATTGGCGCCTAATTTCTGGTCATGCTGGAGCTTGGCAACGTCGACGCCCTTTTGACGAGCGCCATGATATTGCGCGAATACGACTCACCAGCGCTTGGCCCAGAATGTCCGAGTCAAACGAACGTCGAATGCCTGGAGAATGAGGAGCATGATGCAACGTAGAGAAATCGTCATTCTTCATGATCCAGTCTATCACAACAGTGATCTATTCATCACCCTACCACAATCCATCTCACGTTCTCAACATATCATAATTCAATTCCTCCTGCGGCAAATCTCGATACTTGATGCTAGTGGGATGCATCCTCCTCACAGGCAAGATTCTCTTAACATAAAGGTCCCCAACATTATACGGCTCTGGCTTCTCTTGGCCTTCCTCGAGACACGTCTCGATGACATCGATATTCGCACCAGGATCCTGACTGAAGAAGATCGGCAACGAGTAGCGTTCGGCCCCAGTCTTGTTTCGTACACGATGCACTGTGGCTACGAATTTCGAGTTGGATTGGCGTTCGAGGTACTAGAAAGCAACAGAAGTCAGAAAAAGAGTACAAAGAGTGATGAAAAGATACTTACCTGTCCGACATTCACGACCATAGTTCCCGGCTTGGGTGGAGCTTCAATCCAATGCCCTTCTCGGTTCAAAACTTCTAGACCTGCGACTTCGTCCTGGAGAAGCAGTGTAAACCACGTGAAGTCAGAGTGTGCACCAAGTCTGGCATCCTCAGGTCCACAGTTCATGACACAATCTTCGGTCGTGGCAGGATAGTGCAAAGCTCGAATACTCCACATTGGGAATTGGAAATCTTTGTCGAAAGCATTTTCTTCGAGACCGAAGGCTAGAGCAAAGAGTTGGACGAGTTTCATGGCTAGTGGTACGATTTGGTCGTGGTAAGCGTACATATCTTGTCGAAATTCTGGGATCTCAGTCTCGGAAGGCCAGATATTTTGAGCTTTGATGTGGGAGGGCACTTGGCTTTTGTACTTTTGCTCTGCGTCGATCATGCAGTCGCCGAAGCTGAATGCTTCTTTCATGTCGCGGCCTGAGTCTGGAGGTGGGAGAGGTTCGTAGCCTCGCATCGAGACGGTCTTGAAGGCATGGGTCTCTTCCTTAGCTTCCAGAGGTGCGGCGAAGAAGCGCTTCATGGCTTCGAAGACGGCCTTTTGTTGCGCATCAGTGATGCTGTGGCCGGAGATGTAGAAGAATCCGCTGGTCGTGCATGCTTCGTAGATTTGTGAAGCGATGGCCTTGCGGTCTGAAAGGTCTGCTGAGTCGATGTTGGAGATGTCGATTGTTGGGATCGAGGTGAAGTTTCCCTTGTCTGCAGCGTCTTTGTTGATTGTACGATAGGAAGCTTCTGTGCTACCGCCGTAGTAGTACACAACCTGTATATCACATTAGCATATGCACCTGATATGGCTAAGTCCGTACACACGCTATCCTTCGTCGCCGGAGCTGACTCCGAAGTCTGCTGCTTCTGTTCGGTAATGGTAGCCATTGTGGAAATATGAGATTCTCAATAAGGACAAGATTTCCTGTACCTGATCGCGTGCTCGATTGTTAATTCATGTTGCACAATCACTTTTATAAACAATCATTGTTCAACTCATGTTGTGCGGACAGTCGTGTCTTGGCAGGATCGGGTGGTTTTGTTCGGAATCCGAAGACCTTCATACCAAGCCTCGACCACTGAGTACGTCTCGCTTGCGCCCTTGGATGACACGAGTGGCTTGCGTAGACAAGCGAGCGTGCAGCGCTACCACGAGGCATTGTAGTCAGGCGTGGATGGGATCGCGGGTGTATGCAGGGCTGCTGCAATCCTTGGTGCCAACATCTGTCGCGTGGTTGAGCTGAAGTGGGCCATAAGGCAGGCGTGGATCGCGAGATTTCTCTTTCTGATCCTGTTGTTACTTTGCCAAAATTAGTCGTGATCGAATTGTTGGGTTGCTTGTTGTCGGACAGTCGGGGTATATCTTTGAAGACAAGACCTTGTGCCTTGCCTCTCAACTAGGCGCTTCTGACAGGTCTTGCGACTGCTTTGACTGTGAGCGCACTTGTAACACAGAGCTCTTGAATGAAGCGCGAGCAACAGTGTGGAAAGGATCGCACGTTACTCAACCATGTTCTGGAGGCCGCGAGCCAGTGACCTAGGGAATGATGCCATGAAACAGGTAGCAGATCCAAAGTCATCAGATATTCCCTGTTCACTTCGAGATTTTCACCCACAGAAGTCTGTACTAGCAACTCAATGTGTTGGGGTTGAGTATAGGTACACGCTCCGGGAATTTCGTTTGAGGTCCCCTTCCCCTCGTCATGATGTATGTTGGCTTGACAGAGACCGTAAGGGTGCGCGCAAAGAGACGCAACCCTGCGTAGCACACATTCAATGGCCGCCAGATGCACAGTCTCTGTCTCGTAGTCTCTACTGTGGTTATCACGAATTCATGGTATCATGCTCTTCCAGTTGTGCCATGCTTGTCTCCGACACTTATCCTCGAACATCGCCCATCGTCTGCCTGTCTAGGGATTACCCATAGATATCTGGTCGGCCTCTACTGCCAAAAACGTTCTAAACTGTATCAAGACGTGTCGCCACAGCGCATAACTGAGATGGAGGACTGTGCAGGCTACGCTGTAGGTAGCATTCCTCCACTTTTGCTATGCTTGAGGCTGGCGCTGGTACGATTCGCGATCGATCGACAGTACGTGAGGACAGCGATGCTCTGGCCGCTTCGCATTGGGCTGCCTGTTGCAGACTACGTCGCTGGTAAACGAGGTGGTAATGTTGTGGTCGAGGAGACATGGCGCGATGGCACATGCACTCCTCCGTTACGACGGAGCTCCAAATCGACCATGTAATTAATAGCGCTTAGTATTACTTCTAGCTATTGTTTCTTCTTTACTTCTTACTCTATACCGATAATAATAACCTTAATAATAGCCGCGAAGCTTACCTAGACTCGCTATATCTTCGACCTTAGACTTACTATACTTTCTACTATCTATATTATACTCTAAGAGCTACCTAAACGCTAGTATACTCTA
>AWYD02000769.1:0-37936 GCA_000504365.2 Pseudocercospora pini-densiflorae CBS 125139
AATAGCGATATTAGATAGCGAGCCGTCGTTAAAGAAGCGCTTAATCTTATTAAGTTAATTGTCTAGTAGGCGTACTATTAGTAATACCTTAGATAGCTCTATACTATTAAAAATACGACAACATAATTAACACGGTATTTGGACATAGTAGTAGAGATCTACGAATGCTAAGAAGACCGGGTTGCTAACTAATTATAGTAATAGCTAGTGGGAAACTGAAACTCGGCTCTCTGACGATATGGCGCATCATTTTGAATACCACAATATCACCCTGATATGACATCGATGCGCGTCGCGCTGGTAAGACGGCTTCATTGCTCGAGCTGTCCAATGCATGTCTTTGATACTCTGCGATCGAAGAGACTGGCGCATAGTGTCAATGCTGACATCGTAACTTGCTTTCAGCGTTGTCTTTTGATAAGTGCCATCCACTCGTTCCAACGCCGTAGCGCCGACGCAATGCTGTATTCCTTACTATACATGCCGGTAAGTCACCCGGTCGTAGCACATGTCACAGCTATTCCCAGCTTCTCTAATTGCCTTCTAATCTGCCTACGACACCAGCCATCTCTTCATCTGTGTAGATGCGGAAGCCCTTGTCCTTGGTCACGCTCGCCAACTGCACGTTCTTGGAATCCAGCTTCTCTTCCATGACTTGCTTGAGAGTCTTCAGCACAAGCACTTCGGCCTCTGGTAATGTGAGCGACTTGTGGAATTCGTTTTGGAGCTCGGCCTGAGCTCCCTCAGAACCGGAGCCGATGGCTTTGGCGTCGTAGCGGTAGAAAGTGCCTGATGGCTCGGCGTGGTAGCTTTCAATCATTAGCATATCGCAGGCAGTTGTCGTACTCCAATGCTTACAGCGATGGTCCGTTCTCGTCGTATCCAGCAATCAGGAGCGCCACACCAAACGGTCTGCTCATAATGCTCTCCTCGCCATCTGCACCCTCACCGAATCTCAGTGCCAAATCGCAGATTGCCTGTGTACAGCTCTCAACTCCTAATCGCTCATTGTAGTGAAATTCGTGTGACTGCGATGTGACTCGTGCGTGCTCAATCATACTCCGCGCATCTGCTTGCAAGCCTGACATTGCGCATCCTATGTGTCGGTCGATCTCGACGATCTTCTCGACCGAAGAGGTCTCGAGGAGGGAAGAGGTAATGCGCTTTTCTACGCCAAGAATGACACCTGCGGATGTCGAAATGCCGATTGCTGTGGATCCGAGCTTGATGGCTTCGAGGGAGTATTCGACTTGGAAGAGACGGCCTTCTGGCGAGAAGGTGCTGCGGAGATGTCAGCATTTCCACAAGGAATATGTATGGTAACATAAGCGTACTTGATACCACGATCTGTCGAACTGTTAGCTGGGTTTTCTCATAGTACTGGAACGAGAGGCAAGATGCATACCATATTCTGATCGCGCGATGAACATGTTGGCGATTGGAAGGGAGGTAGCGCTTTGGTTTGAGAGGCTGATATGGGACTTTTAGTATGTTGTGGTCTGTAGGACGTATGGCGAAGGTTCGTCTAGCAGTTGATGTGGTGAGTGGTGGATGGTTTTGGTGTTGGTGTTTCTTAGCCAGCAGCTGTGTACGTTGGCGCACCCTCGCCATGAGAGCTCGGATGTTCAGCCGAAGATCAACCGACAGTACGCGAACTGACGCGCGATTTGAATCCAGTTCAAGTTGGTCGCGGGGCTCAAAACACTCCCACTAAAGACGAACATAGTCTATACCGCAACTTCGGCGACACTGGGAGAACATACGATAATGCTGGACTCTTGTCATGGCCTCACAACCGCCTCCGAAGGCCGCGAGTATTTCTGAGCGACGCGCAGCTTCACAACGTCAACAGCGGAGTCGGCCTACAAGTGCTGTTGACCCAAATGCGAACGATTCTCGAACAGATCCAAAAGGATCGTTCCATAAGAAGAACACGGCTACGACTACAGAGACGCGACGAACCACAGAATCAAGGCAGACAATCATAAAGCGCACTATAAGCCCAGTCAAGCGTGACGACCGCAATGGCCATGCGCGCAAGAGCACAGAAGTGGAAAGACCAAAGGCCCCGGTAAAGGACGATGTTCCGGGTATGTTGCCTGTGCGTGCGCGCTGTTCCTATATATTAGCTGAGATAGCAGACTGACACGGAGCAGCTACAATATGGAGCCCTCATGCGACCTTGATCTCACCTTCCTCGGCACCTTTGGCTTCACGAATATCTGTTCCTCCTGAAGCCAAGAAGGCTCCTACGACTCTTCAGCCGCCAGCCCTCAACACTTTGTCCTTAGATGCTCAGGAGAAAGCAATCATAGATGATCTCCTATTCGTGCTTATGGGATTCGAGGGCCAATATGTTCGACACATGGACCAGTACAACCCACTGGATGAGAAGAGCAAATTGGCGGGTCCACAATTCTATATTCTACCAGGTCTTGACCCTAGTCTGCGAGATCTTGCTAACAGCATGCTCAAGACTGCGACTCATTACTGTGCTGTTGAGGCTTTCGTTGAAGTGCAGAGCCGGGAAGAGATGGGCACTGTGAACCATGCTCTTTGTGCTGCCATGCGAAAGCTGCTCAAGGACTACATGATCTTGATTGCGCAGCTCGAACATCAAATGCTGACCAACGACGGCTTCACATTGCATCAATTCAACCTCCATACCAAGCAGACAGCACACATGATGCTACAGCTGTACAGTGTTGCCCACGAAATTCTGAAGGAGAACAGCATGCTTGACAACGAAGACATGGACGAGTCCGACGATTTCGAGAACATTTTAGAATCCTTAAAAGAAGGCAAGGATGCGCAGCTTCCGGGCAAGAAAGTGTGCAAAGGCGGCTCGGTACTTCGCCTGCTTGCGAAACGATTGTCTGCAATGGCCGGAGATCCGCCAGCTCGACAGCTGCTGACAATGCTACTGCGAGAAGCAAGTCGCCCCTACATGGCAATGCTGAATGAGTGGCTCCACCACGGTAATGTTCGAGACCCGCACCAGGAATTTTTGATTAAAGAGCAAAAGTCGATCCGGAGAGAAGGACTCGAACAGGACTACACCGACGAGTATTGGGAGAAGCGATACACAATACGACAGGAACTAGTGCCACCGCAGCTGGAATCACTAAAAGACAAGGTCCTCTTGGCAGGAAAATATCTCAACGTTGTGCGTGAGTGCGGTGGTATCGAAAACATGCTCGGGGACCTGGACTCAAACACCACTTTACCACATACCTTTGATGACCCGAAGTTCAACGAAAATGTCAGCGGCGCATACTCGAACGCCAATCAGAGCCTCATGAAGCTACTCGTAAGAACACATGGCCTGCCGGCAAGATTACGAAGTCTAAAGCACTACTTCTTTCTGGATCGCAGCGATTTTTTTGCATACTTTCTGGAGTTGACACATCTCGAGCTTAGGAAGCCTGCGAAAAGTGTCAATGTTGGCAAGTTGCAAACACTTCTTGACACTGTTCTGCGCCAGCCAGGATCCGTGGCAGCTGAAGATCCTTTCAAGGAAGATATCAAGGTTGTTATGAATGAAGTTGGCCTGACTGGTTGGCTCATGCGGGTGGTTAATGTCCAAGGCATGGATGCAGATGCAACCTCTCTTTCCACCTACACACCTGCAGCAGAGGCCTCGAAGGACGAGAAGGAGATCTCTGGGTACGAAGCTTTGACGTTCGACTACGCTGTGCCATTCCCTCTTTCTCTGGTCGTCAGTAGGGTGACGCTCACCAGATACCAACTTCTCTTCCGCTACCTGCTGAGTCTGCGTCACCTGGAAACACTTCTCACCAACTCCTGGACTGAGCACACCAAGGTCAAATCTTGGTACCATAAATCACGGTCAGATGCTGCTGTTGCTAGGAAGATCGAGAACTGGAAGCGTCGAGCCTGGTGTTTGAGAAGTCGAATGCTGTGCTTTGTGCAGCAACTGCTTTACTTCTGTACAAGCGAGGTCATTGAGCCAAATTGGCTGGCATTCATGGAAAGGTTGGCTCATGCTGAGAAGGACGACGGCCCGACTTCCGCGGACAGTGTTGATTCGAACGTCAAGAGGACTGTGGATGAGTTGATGCAGGATCACATCGACATGCTGGCAACGTGTTTGAAGGAATGCATGTTGACGAATTCGAAATTGTTGAGGGTAAGTGGAGTTTTTAATGCCCTCAATCTGCTTTTGCTGACGATGTCCAGATCAACTCGAAAGTCATGTCAACATGCACATTGTTCGCCAATTACACTGCCTCTCTTAGCCGTTATCTCGCTGGTGCAGACCCCGATCTTGCCTCATCACCTACTCCGAACGCAAGCACCAGCTCTAGTAGGACCGCATACGACCCAGCCAAGCTTGATAAGCTATTCTCTATCTTACAGCAATACGAGGACCACTTTAGTCGACATCTCAAGATCCTGCTCGATGCGCTCAACTACCTCGCGGCAACGGAAACAGTCGTCTTCCTCGGCCTCTGTGCGAGACTCAGCATGGCGAATGAAGGTGGGCCTGGAGGCGGTCCGGGACCTGGAGCATATGGCTAGGTACCTTATGTTCGAGAGTCTCGTCGAAGTCCTTCTGTTTCATCGACTGTTATTCAAGCGTAGGCGTTTCGGGGTCGACCATGTGCTGGACGGTATAGCACCACATAGAAATGATTGCTATGAACGTATGGACTACGACATTGCACGACACTGCTTTCCGTCAGTCTTGAGAAGTTCCTCAAGTTCTTTGGTGCCTCCAACAAACCAAATGTCTTCATCCGCAATCTGCACCAGTTCTCGCAGCACGGAAGCGGCGGCGACGCCCCAGCTTCCTGATCCTGTAGGAATGCTCCGAGGTGGCATATTTGCTGAGTAAGGGTACGATCTGCAGACCACGCTCCTGTGCCACGTTCAAGCAACATCATCGCAACAGACAAACTCAGAGTGTATTGATCAATATCATATAGGCTCTTGCAAGGTAATGTCATTCCAGATTTTGTCTACAATCTCATCCTCTTTCCCTCAACGACCCTCACCTCAACCTAATCCACTTCGTGTCTCTGGCATCTCCAAATAAAAAGATGTGGCTCCTCTACCTCCCAACCGCCCTAATCCTCATCTACTTCCTATACAACCGCTACTTCCACCCCCTCTCTCGCATCCCAGGTCCCATCCTCGCCTCCCTTTCTCCCCTATGGCTCGTCTACCAATGCTATCACCGCCGCCGTCCATCCCTCGACCTTCAACTCCACAAACACTACGGTCCAATCGTCCGCATCTCCCCCAACGAAATCATCTTCAGCAATCCAGGACATTTCCGTACAGTCTACGGTGCTGGAACCAAGTTTACCAAGTCGAGATTTTATGAGGCACCAACGGACCGCTCACAACCAGAGAATTGGGAGAAATTAGATATGTTGGTTGAGAAAGATATCGAGAAATTAAGAGTACAGAAAAGATTCGCTGGACCGATTTATTCGATCTCGAACGCTACGAAACATGAACACCTCGTTAACAACAATCTCCGTCGAATGATATCACGTTTCTCCAACCTCATCCAACAAGTCAACACCGGGTCGAATTTTCAGTCGATTGATATCTACTACGAATTCGAAATCTTAAACGTGGATATCATGTCCGAATTCACATTTGGAAAGGAATACGGAGCTGTAGCCAAAGGTTCTGATGATGGACATATGGCTTCAATGGATTCCATGTGGGCATGGTGGGGATGGATAGGATTCTTACCTTGGTTGAATGAAATTGATAAGAGTTATGCGCCTTGGAGTGTGCTTTTTGCGTTGACGGCGCCGAAGAGGTTTCCTGTTTTTCCGGTGAGAGTGAGCGAGCTAATAACGCCAGACATATGCTGACGCATCCGTCTTTTAGTATGCTGTTGGGAAATGCATGGAATATGAAAAAGCTGTGGAGATGGGAGAAAAAGCTTCGCCTTGTTTGCTTGATGATTTGAGGACGTTGTCGAGAAATCGACCAGAGTTTAAATATAATTGGGGAATGAGACTTGCGTTGACGGATTTGGGGGCTGGTGTTGATACCATGTCTTGGACACTCGCGGCTTTCATTGTTGGGATTGGACAGAATCCTGAGGTCTACGCAAAACTCCGAGCAGAACTGGATTCCGCCGGTCTCAGCAAGAACGAACCGATTTCGTATGAAGAAGCTGCGAAATTATCGTATTTTCAGGCTTGTCTTCATGAATGTTTGAGGATGTGGCCGAATATTGCGATTTCGGTTCCGAGGCATGTTCCTGCTGGTGGAATTGAGATTGATGGGTTTTTTATTCCGGAGGGGTATACGGTGGGCATGAATAGTAAAGTGCTGGGGTTGAATGGAGATGTGTTTGGAGCGGAACCTGAGAAGTTTAGGCCTGAGAGGTGGTTGGAGGCGGATAAGTTGCAGAGGGATTCGATGGAGAATAAGAATCTTTCGTTTGGAGGGAGTTCGAGGAAGTGTCCTGGCATGCATGGTGAGTAAAGTTTCTCTGCTGCGAGATTGTTGTCCTTTTTCCGGCCAACACTGACTCTTTGGTTCTCCTCTAGTGGCGTGGTTCTGTATGTCCAAGCTGCTGGTCACTTTATATGTCAACTTTGATGTCAAGCTATTGAACGAGCTGAATGGCAAACCTGGACCCGCAGGCCATGTTTGGCGAGAGGTTGGAAGTTTCCCGACTAAGGTGAGTCCAATTTCACTTGCTGGGCCGGTTTGTATGCTGACCTTCCTAGTGGCACGGACTAGAAGCTCAGCTTGTTGCGCGATAGAACGTGTACTTGGCTAGCGTAGAGCAAAGCATTTGGCTAGGTTCCCTCCCAAAGCTAGGCTTACCTCTGCCAGTAGAACTCATCCACTCGCTGTAGATCCAACCAGCTCGGAAGGAGGATTTGTGCATTCGCATGCATTTGGCGCTGACGCCGGGTATCTCTCTATGTGTAACAGTCGCCATATCACCTCTAAAAGTAGTCGCCGTACTTTCCAAGAACATCTCCTGCCCGCAGCTCATTATGGAGTCCATTCAAAGCATCAAAATGGCTGGCGAGTTCAAGGCCACGCAGACGCTCTTTCTCCATATGGTCCCACGTCCATTCGTCATCCTCGGCGCTCTTTACGCCTGCGAGTTTCGAGTCCAGCTCGGATGAGATATCTGTGCCGTATGCCTTACCGTTGACTGCAGGAGTAGCAGGCGTGAACGGGGTTGCGGCATTAGAGACATTGCCCTCTGCTCTAGGCGGGAATCCAGTTCCCTCAGGTCTCGGTGGCAGTAATCTTGACCTCTCGAGAACAATCTCTGGGTTGATTGTAAGCCGACCCTTTTTGAATACGTATCTCGCTATGCTGGACGCAAAGATATGCTTGCTCAAGTCTTCGTCTTCCTTCTTTTGCGCGTTCGTTCTCTTGCTCCTATTCTTCCATGGCTGGAGTACGTACGAATCGGGCTTGATCGCTCCTTTCTTCACGATGTGGCTGACAGTGTACAACCATTTTCGATCCCAACTCAATATTCTTGTATAGACTTCGAAGCTTTGAAGAGGCTCGATCTGACGTTGGAAGAAGCAGCTGACTGCTCCCAGCGCTACCACATATTTGCCCTTGGCTTCAATATTTGATCTTGGTAGACCTTCTTGATCGCCAGCATTCAGTCTTGCGAGTCCTGTTCGAATTATGGCTCCTACGTAGTGAGCACGTGCTACATCGAGATCGGCAAAATAGGTCGAATTGGATTTGTGGAGGTTGTAGTCGGTATCGTAGAGGGTGTTGTATGACTCCGTGATCATCGGCGCGAACGCGTATTTTGGAGGTATCGCGCGCTTCTGGAAGTATATCTGGTAGATAATGCCCCGTAGTACTCGGAACTGGTAGTGAGAGTCAGTGTGCTATCTTTCATCCAACACGACCTAGCTATACTCACATGCCACAGTCCGGGCAGGTTCTTAAAATTTGCCAAAGCAATCGCTCCAGCCAGTATCTTAAGCATCTTCGATCCTGCGTTCGCGCCAAACTTCTCCGTCACGAAAGCCTGAACTGCCGGATGTGAGAAGAATGCTATTACTCCCCCTGTTACTGTCAGAGCGCCTGCGACTGCCGGCAGCCTCGTTGCTGCAGACATTTCCACCAAGTCGTGTCGCGGAGTAAGATCAAGGAAAGGCTGCTATCCCGAAATAAGTGTATGCCGATGGATCCAGGTGACGTAGGCGTGTTTGGTCGCAGGTCGCGTGTCTCCTTGTTGTCCACTCCTGAGCGCCGAAGAATGTCAAAGAAGAGATGTCGGATACTTGCCTTCCAAGAACGGTCATGTCTAAAAGCATATACTTATGCCTCTGTCGCGCTTGTGAAAGTGATGATCATGTGAAAACGAAACGACCAATACTGAGCCTCAATTCTTGGGCCGAGGCTCGCTTGCATACATGTGGGCCCGTGTGACAGGAACAGGACATGCCCGGCCAGGCGGAATTCCTAGTCGTGATTCCGGATACCGGGCTGCTGCTCTACAGTCTGTACGCGTACGAGGTGGTGTCAGACCAGGTATGTTTGAGAAACGAGAACGAGAACGAAGACAAATTGACCAGGGATCATTCTGTGATCATCATAGCATTGATAAATCATGAAGTCAGATCTGCAAACAACCCAAGATTTGCCCATTCTCAACAAGAGAATCATGCAACGCTTGCCATCCCATATACGTTGCTCCAGATCTCAAATTCAAGTACTAATGCCTCCTCATATGCTGAGCTACAGCGTCTCAGCTCAGCCGAATTGGACTCTTTAGCGTATGCTACTCAAGACGCTCGCGCTTGATTCGGATCGGAAGGAACTCCTCGTCATCCTGATCTTCTTCATTCTGCTCATGTACAGCCTTACGCTTCGGACCGGTCATGGCGCGACGCTGTGCGAGCGGAATGTCATCTTCATCCTCATCTAGCACGAGCGGCGTGTCTTTAGACTTGCCGATGCTGAGCTGTGACAGATTCTTGGACGGAGGCAGATTCTTCGATGGCGGATCTCCTGGATGCATGCTTGGTGCTTTGCTCAATGCTGGCTTGGCGGCAGCGACTTTCTGTTTGCCGAAAGTGCTCGTAGACTTGGAAGCGGGCTTTTCAAATGCTTTCGGAGTGGTGAAGTTGAATTTCGTCGTCTTGCCAGCATCGACATCTCTGCAGAGTGTTAGTGCACGGCCACTGTCAGGATTGAGAACAAGTCTGACCTTGAGATGACTTCTCTCCTGTGTTTCGCCTCTGCGGCTCGCTTCTGATTCTGCGCCTTCGCAAGTTCTGCGGTCTGCTTGAGGGCTAAGGCAGAGGCGTCTCTAGCCTTCTTCTCAGCATATGCTTTCTGAGCTTGAAAAGCCTTCATCGTATCCTTAGCATCATCCAGCTGCCGCTTGAGGCTCGCAGAGAACCTCTGCTCCTCCTCTACCTTTGCCTTCCACTGGACGACGGTAGCTTCTGCCTTGCTAACCTTGTCGTTTGCAGCGATAATGAAGTCCTTAAATTCTGCTCTGTCCTCTGCGAGCTCGTCCTCGAGTTTGACAATCTTGTCGAAGTCAACAGGCTTGCCGAGGCCACTGTTGTTTGCTTGAGCGACAATGTCTAACTTGCGCTGCGTGGTGGCGACCTCGTCTCGAAGCTTGGCCACTTCGTGCTGCAAGTTGGCTTTGTCTTCTTCGAGATTTAATTTGTCGCTGCTGAGAGTGGCGATGTTGCTCTTGAGCTTGGATATGAATGCTTCCGTAGGAGTGGCCATGTTGATCATGTTCTTACTGTGAGTAGCGCCGTTAGATGTATGGCCGTTGCCAAGTTGTAGACACCGCTGTCCAAAACTAAAATGGTCCTGTTAGATGCTTCGACAGCTCTGTACTTCACCTGCAGGAAGCTAGTGCAAAAGACCCACAGGCAGGATTGAGTCCTTCAATCCATAAGTGAGGTCTGAGTGCTTCCATCTTGGTGGTCGATGCTGCAGAACCTTAAGCAAATCTTGCGAACTCGAGCTCACTTTGGTAAAGTAAGAGCATAGAGAGTGCAAATCGGCCATCTGTCCCATGAAAATTGGTGCATTACAGGCATATAGAATGCGAACGCTCGCTAATCTGCAACTCACTTCAAAGCGCAAGGTTGTAGGTATAATCGTCCTCCATATTCTGGCTGATCCATAGCACGGCCGAGCTGTGATTGTATTAGCACTTTCAACGCACCACACGCTTCTCATATCACTCACCTCAGCATAACCAGCGCATTGCTCACCAAGTTCGCAACACCAAACCAAAGCACCATACCTTGCGCTCCAGCCGTAACATACTTCAACACCATGATTGTCACACCTCCAGCCAAACCTCCAGCCATAGCCGCAAAGCCCAAGAACAGCACAACTCTTGCTTTCCATGCCACACCATCACCCGAGTATGCCCATGTGTCTCCTGAAAGCCTTGATTTATCGATGCTATTGATGACGACCATACCCAGAAACGAGAATATGCCTGGGATCCAGTCGACGAAGTTTAGGTGCAGATCTGAGCCATTCAGGCGCCCGTTGCTGTAGACTGAGGCATCGATCAGGACGAAGAGGGCTATGCAGAACTGGAAAGAGGTCAGTTTGGCTCGCAGGGAGGTATGTTTCGTGGTATCCTACCAATGCGCCGGATAGGTAGACGCCTGCTGATCTGGTGTTGGCGCTATTGAGCCATTCGGGGCGAGGGAAGCGATAACGAAAGAGTCGGTGGCCATCGATATCAGACATGATCGTATTGTCTCCGGAGTAGAAGTCACTAATAGTCAAGACTGGTACTACTAGAGCTAGGTCGCGTGAGAGGTTGCTTGCTTGCTGCTGCTCGAAGCCTGCGAGAGCTTGCGACAGGAAGTGACGCTGGGCCTGCTCGGAGCTCGGCAAAAGCTGCCCTCCGTCCACCGCGCACTACTTCACTTTCAAGACTTCAGAATCCTTGCACACTTTCACATGTCTCGTGCGTAACCACGTGTTGAAGATCCACTTCGCAAGAAAGAGCCGAGGCATCATGCATAGACGTTGACACTTTTCCAAACTTCCTTATCCTCTTCCCTAAATATCTTCTCTCTCACGCGATGGCGTTCTCGTGGTATCCAGGCTCCTGCACCACAACTTACACTCACAGCGAAGAGCCTCTCCTGCTTCAGACCCGGGATGGACCAAAAAGAGCCCTACCAGAAATCTGCAAAGACGTGATTCCACCTTGCACATTGAACCCATTCCTCTTCAATGGCCATCTGCAAACGGCTTGGACGGCGGTGAAGGCCGCTGGTCCGGCGATCCACTACAAACGACGAGTCTTTGAGCAAGAAGATGAAGGGTTCAAAGGTCATTTCACAGTCGACATCGTCGTGAAGCCCCCAGAGGAGTCTACGAAGACTTCCGCTGAGGATGGTGGGCCAGAAGACGTCGGTCTCCGAGAAGACCCTGTTGGAGTTGGACATACTTCACTACCGCCCAGGACGACATACTTCACGAACGAGGAATTTAAGGATCTTGGATCTGATGATACGAAACCTCTTCTTATCACTCTTCATGGTCTATCTGGTGGTTCTTACGAGACCTACCTCCGACATGTTCTGGAGCCACTCGTGAGGTATTCATCTGCTGGAGATAAAGCTGGTGGGATCTCTGGTGGCGAATGGGAAGCTCTTGTTGTCAACTCGAGAGGTTGTGCTGGCAGCAGAATTACGACAAGTATTCTCTACAATGCTCGCGCTACGTGGGATGTGAGGCAAGTTGTCAAGTGGGCGAGAAAGACTTGGCCGAAGCGACCAATTTTTGGAATTGGATATTCGCTGGGCGCTAATATACTCACGAATGTAGGTAGAGTACAAATCAAGAGTATGAGATTGAAGTCAATGCTGAGAATTTCTTTTCTGTCTAGTACATCGGCGAGGAAGGATCAGATTGCCTCCTGAGCTCAGCTGTGGTCGTCTCCAATCCGTGGAAACTGGAGATCAGTAACACAATGCTCCAGCGAACATGGATTGGATTGAATGTTTACAGCAAAGCCATGGGTCGCAATATGCTCAAACTCTTCGACACGCATGCCGAGCAGGTTACGAAGAACAAGGCCATCAAGACCGAGGAGATCCACAAGCTCAAGTATCTCCATGAGTTCGATCGCGCAGTCCAATGCGCAAGCTGGGGCTATCCGACTGAAGGCGCATATTACCGAGATGCCAGTAGTGCTGATAGCGTGCTGGCGATCCGCATTCCAGTTCTGGCAGTTCATGCAACAGATGATCCGATTGCAAACGATGCGGCTGTCCCATACGAGGAGATCCGACAGAATCCATATGTGGTAATGTGCGCAACCAATGGAGGTGGTCACCTGAGTTGGTTTGAGCTGGGTGGTGGGAGATGGCATATGAAGCCTGCCGTTGGCTTTCTGAATGCCATGAGAGATATCGATTTCAGCAAAACTGATGCGCCTGAGCTTTGGGACCAGACAGGTCCGCATGGTGGTCATCAGACGCCTTTCACCTTCTCGCCCATGCGGAGAAAGTCGGATCGGCCCGGCAGCGAGCAGTAGTCCATGCCTCTTATCTTGTCGATGCATAGCGCGGCGTTGGGATAGAAACCAGGATACATCGTAGAATGTACAGCATATAGAAGAGCCTCAACCAAAGCTCACACGTTTCTTCTTGCTCTTCTTGGCTGCCTCGTCAGGCTTTGCATCATCTTGCGCCGAAACTGCATCTCCGTCCGGTCTCCTTCTCTTCTTGCTGTTCTTGATATCTTGTTTGCGATCGTCCATTTTCTGCTTCTTCTCTCCAGCTCGCTTCTCCGCCTCAAGTCTCCTGGCTTCTCTGACTTCCTCCATCTGCCTCGCGCGCATCATTTTGCTCTCTATGTTGCCTTCTTTCTCGGCCATTACCATTGCCATAATCGCATTCATGCTCTCCTTGTCGTCAACGAAATTCTTGCCTTTCTTGGCATTTGGTGGTTTTTGAACACCAGCTGGTCGGATTCCATTGAGCTGAGGCACTTTCAGCTCCTTCTCGGTGTATCGCTTGTGAGGTGGTAGCTTTTTCTTGTCTTTGGTATTCGGTTTTGGTTTGTGTTCTGTAGGTTTTGGCTTGGGACCGCTTTTACTCTTTGGTTTTGCTGAGCCTGAGCCTGATGCTGCAGGCTTTGTAGAGCGCTTGCCTGCGCTCTTCCCTTTCGCGACTGGAGCCATGATCGTGAGAGACGGAGGATGTGAAATCGAGCTCTCGAAATCTAGAATTGCAGGGTCGGCAAAAATTAAAGTTGATCTCCGACGGAGCTGTTTCCGCGCGAATCAAACGCGTCCCGCGAAGGTAGGAGCGCGTGAGCCAACGACATCTCCCATTCCTGAGACAGGTTCTATGTACGAGGCTGAGATATGTCTAATGAGGCAGTCTTGATATGGATGAGATAGCGTAGCATGTATCACGCTCTGGTAGTATCGCGAATATGCCTTACCAGGGTCCGGGAGGCTATGTGCCTCCTCCGGGATACATACAGTATCAGCAGCAGCACAATGGGCAGGCACGACCGCAGCAGGCATACGCGACTCAAGGCCATACTCAGTATATGACGCCTCAACAGTACGACACTCAGACTCCACAGTCTTTCTACCAAACACCTCAATACCAGCAGCAAACGCCATATCTGTCGCCACCTTCACAGCAGATCAGTCTACCACAAGCACCGTATTCGCCGGATCCATTGCAGTATTACCAGCAGCCACCGCGTCCTCGCCAGACGCCACCTCAAGGATATCATCCCCATCAAAGACAACAATTTCCGCAACAGCCGGCACAAACACCACAGGCTCCTCCGAGGCAAACTGTTCCGCAACCGCAATGGAACAATTCACTTCCTCAGGGCTATGAGGCATCAATTCAGTCTCACCCGGGACCTCCAATCAGGAATACAACTCATGCAGCTCATCAGCAAAGAAGTCATCAAGCGCAGCAACCGCAACGGCCTCCATCCCAATCTGCACAAGTGCAGCGTCCGACATCACAGTCTTCTCAGTATCGACCCCAAATTCCAGTAGATGTTAGGAGGCCCTCGCCTGTATATAATCAAGCTCAGGTCCAATTACCTCAGCAATCTACTCAGCAGAGGCCGGCGGGACCTGGACCACCTCAGCCAGTTCAACAGCCGAGACCAGTCTCACAACGGCCTGAAACGCAAGTCACTCGAGCGCCACAAGTGAATCGACCAGCTCAAGCCTCGCCTTTGTCAACTAATGCTTCATCTGGCACTGCAGCTGTAAAGGGACGAGTAGTGCAACCCCAAATTCCGGTACAACGCGCACCGTCTCCGGATCAAATTAAATACGAAGAAGAAGACGCAATGGCGCCAGCACCTAAGCGAAGACGATCGAACGAGGGCATAGCGCTTCCAGCTTGCGATACAACGCCGCAACCTCAGAATGTTGTGAATAAGCATCACATCAAGCAAGTGCCGCCACGGCCACAGCATCAGGTTCCAACAGCGCAGCCGAAACGACCACCTCCATCATCCTCTCCTCTGACGGATCTGAGATCGTCTCAAGTGCCATCCACTCCGACGCCTACTTCTCACTTGAACTATCACTCAATCTTGCTTTCCCTCTCCGATGAGTATATCAAGGCTGCATATTCATTGAGTTGTTCTCTCGCAGGCGCGGACGTGTCAGTCGAGGCCCTCGAGGAATACCAAAATCTGCTCGCCACTGGCATGAATTGTCTGGATACTGTACTTAAGAACTACTCTATTCCAGACAAGCGCAAGGAAGCACGCGTGCGCCTTCGCCTGGCCAGCCTTCTTTTTGAGGAGACTGACAATGACTGGGAAGCGGAGGAGACTTTGAGTAAGGGCATTCCTGTTTGTGAGCGCGCTAGGCTGTCTGATCTCAAGTATGCTATGCAGCACCTTCAGGCAAGGATTGTGTTCCAGAGCGGCAAGCACAAGGCAGCCATGACTATGGTCGACAAATGGGTTGTCGAGGCAGAGAAGCTTCAGTCCTCGCATTGGATATACGCCTTTCGCTTCCTCCGCGTGTCCTTTGGACTGCTGGTCCCGGACAGCCAGCGCGAGACCACAGCAATGGTAAGGAATCTCGCAGCCATTGCCGAGGTAGCTTCTCGCAACTACCACCATGCCGTGGAAATCGTGGCCGCCACACTCGAAGCCATGGTGCATCTTAAATCTCGACATGCTGATAGCATTGATCTGGCCTTGCGTGCATTGGCTGCGGCCAGAACATATCAGCTCACTCCCGCAATGACTTCGATGCCACAGATCAGGGCTTTGCTAGACTGTATCGATTTGGCCTGCACACTAGGACGTTTCAACTATGAGTTGTCTCAGAAGAAGATGAATGAGATGCAAGAGAATATGGATGCGATCACTCGCGACCCTTACTGGAGCACGGACGGTGCCCTCCATGTACCTCTTGGCGTCAAGAGGGACATCGACATGGATGCAGAGACTGGCGGCATCATGAGACAGACCAAGGATGGCGAGGTGACGCTCCATTTCTCGTGGTTGACAAAGATGCAGATGTATTCTTTTGGCTTCCTACTGAGTGGACTTGCGGTCACAAACAAGACTGCCGGCAATGAGCAAAAAGCAGAAACGTTCCTGGGCGAAGGCATTAAGTTGAGCAAGCTTAAGCTAGACTTGTCTCCTCAATCGCTGTCCGCGGTGTGCACCAAATACCAAAACCAGCTGCAACTAAGAGTCATGTGTCGCCTATATGTCGTGTTTGCTTGTTGCGGACGATCAGACTGGGAGGTCGCGCGAAAAGGCCTCGAGGCTTTGCGAAGAGATCTCGCTGAGTTTGGAGCGCAGCCAGATCAGCATCTCACGACGTTGATGGCCTATCTGGAAGCACTCTGCAAGCATGGCTTGGGCGATCTGCCAGGCGCTCTTCTTCTCTACCGTGGTGCAGACCTGACCTTTGTCCCTGAGCCAGGTGCAAAGCCAGGTGCGACAAGCGTAGACCCTATCAAGGTGCTCGCTGCTGCAAACAGCATTTTGATCATGCGCGGGTCTGGCCGAGACGACGAGGCGGACGAACTGCTGCAAAGCATCGAACCTTTCTGCGTCGTCGTTTCTAACAGTTCCGGCAATCAGCATGGAAGCAAGGCGATGGAAGCGGCGTTTTTCATTATAAAGGCGACATCGTTGCCGAGCGCAACAGACAGCGCCATCCTCACAACGAAAGGCTTCCTCCAGCGCGCGGTAGGTGCGGCCAAAGCAATCGGCAACAGTCAGCTGCTGTGCATGGTCATGAACATCATGACAGATGCATTTTTCCACAACATTGTTGGTGACCAGGCTGAGAAATCGGCAAAAGCTGGACGTACGCTCGCACTCAAATCTCAAGATAAGCTCTGGACCGCAGTCGCAGATGGAATGTACGCTGAAACGTTGGAGAGATGCGGTAAGAAGGCGGACGCCCAGCAGATACGATGGGAAGCCCACGAGTCTCTGCAGCGGCTACCTCAGTCTTTGAAGGCGGCCTTGCCCACAGACAGCATGAAATACTAAGCCTTGTCTGATGGCTGATGCGAGGATATGAGATCGAGTGGCTGAGATGTGTGAATATTATGTACAGGAATTATTGCTAACATGGCTTACGAAGCGAGGTGTTGGGGAGTGATACCATTTGCTGCGCTGCTGACATGTAGATTAATACGATGCTCACCATGTTTATTCATGCTGAAGAGAACGTTTCCCAGATTTCATCTCTGCCTAGCGATCATTGGACCGTGATCCGTGATATACATCTTTTCTCGGCTGCAGTCTCCAGAGTGCGAGCTGCATCGGGTTCCTGCAGTTCTTGTGCTCCCATCCGACATGCATCAAACGAGTTCGGTATCCGCCTCGCAGATCAAACGGCTCTCGAAATCGAACATTTTCAAGCTCTCTCGACGACCCAATCCAGAGATTTTCCAAAAGCCGAAGTGATCGCGCAGAATATGCTTTAGCACGTTGCCTCTCACATCGAGTTCGCTCGTCTTTTGAGCGCTGCACTGAAAATGCATCTCTGGCTTTCTACGCAGATTCGAGACGGAGCGAGTCAAAGTCCTTCTCTGTCTATCTTGCCCTTTGTCCCATCGATCACTTCGCATACATCTTGTGGCTGCTTCGACCTCACGACTCCCCACCTTCGTGCTTTCCTGGCGCACCAAAACCACCAGCACTCCCTAAGGAAGTAAGATGGCCTACCATGCTCAATTTCATACTCGACTGCTGCAGCAAGTCAACGAGATGAACTCACGCAATCTCGAGCTGCAGTCACTGCTCGCACAAAAAGACGATGAGCTCACACAGGTCAATGCTCGTCTCCAGAATGCGCTTACGTCTGGCTCTGGAGGAGTGAGTGGTCGACGATCCAGCACGAGCGCGTTGCAACGACAAAATGCAGATCTCAAGAATGAATTGCTCAGTGCAGAGACAGCTGCCGCCACTGCTGAAGACAACTTGAAGACTCTTGCTCAGAAATTTGCCGAAATCGAGTCAGATCTCAGGAGACAAATCTTAGATCTGCAAGGTGATGTACGGAAGCGCGATGATCTCTTGAGAGAAGTCGCGGAATCTTGCGAGCCGTCATATCGACCGGACTCTGGGTACAGTTCACCGGCACCTGGGATGACTCCGGCTGAACAGAACGAGCTGAAGCGGCTTCGTACAGCGTTCGCGTCTCTCCAGAAGCAATTCCAGGCTGAGAAGAAAGAAAATGCTAGACTCCGGAACTTTCCTGAGTCCTCTGGGGAGAAGCTCAGACACATCGAAGAAGACCAGGATGATGAAGAGTCTGTCCCACACGTCAAGAGGGAGAGGCAGCCTTCCGTGTCTACTGCTCCTCAGATGCGACCAGTACCGCCGCCATCGCCGCCAATGCTTCCTCTGCCCGGTTCTCCTCATCGCGAAGTCAGATCCGTGACTCCAGCTGATACAATTCGTGTCCATCATCGACCAAGCCAAAGCCAGACTGTTCCTCTGAAACGGAAGTCTCCTTCGAAGTCTTCAGTCTCTTCTCACTCGCCCGGGTCTGGCAAACTGGCAAGCAGGCGCAACTCAATCGAGTCTTCTGTGCCGGTCAAACGCCAAACACCATCAAAAGGCTCCATCTCTTCTCGATCTCCAAAATCTGCTAAGAGTAAGAAGAGTCGCAGCTCGTCCGTGGACTCCTCGAGCTCATCAGAATCAGAAGACGACCACGAGAACGATGACGATGAAGACGATGATGCCGAGGATCTCAACAACGATAAAGATTTCACCTTGAAGGAAGAACCAGACTCTGGTGACGTCCCAGTCAAGCGTCCTCGCCTAACATGCACCGACTTCCCTGTCAAAGACAAATTCGAGTTCCAAGCCGTCACCTCTCACCTTGCAGATGGCGACATCGAAGCTTTCGATTCGCAGGAACAGCTCAAAGACGAATGCGATGAGCTCTGGGAACGGATCCAGAGATGTTATGATGCTTGGGAGGAGGCCAAGGGTGAAGCATGGGAATTCGAGTTTGAGAAAGCTCAGTACAGACCGACCCTCCCTCCTTGTGTTACGACGAAATTGACGAGCAAAACCGGAAGGATGAGTTGGTACCCAGGCGGCGAGGGGAAGTTTGCTTGTAAGAAGTGCGTGGAGGAGGGAAAGCCTTGCTTCACGTGGAATGGAGAGGAGTTCTGGTTGTTGCCATTGAGGGAGGAGGATAGGAAATATCCTGTAAAGGAGGGGCTGGAGATTCGGTATTGGTTGAATGTCGAGTAGAGAGTTGGCGAGCTTCTGCAGGAGACTGTGCAATCTGTGGCCACATCCCCGAAATCTGTTCGGCCAAGTTAAGGCACTATTGATCGTCAAAGGTTACTTGTACATCTAGAAGTAAAGTACATGGGTAAGGTATAGCTCCAACGTCATCTCAGAGACATCGGGCCGAGCACCATTTCCAATGCCTCGCCTATCGATCAGCAGTTCCACATATGTTGTATTGAAACATTTGAACTCAACGACAGTCTCACAACTCGAACAAAATCAAAAAACAACCTCACCTAACTCCTGAAACCATCAATTCACCAAGCAACCCTCCAGTCATCCACGCAACCATGGCCCTCTCATTCCTCCGAGCTCCTCACCCACCCAAGCTCCACCAAGCAGACAAAGACCTAACAATCTACGAAAACAACACCTCCTCAGTCCAATACCACAGCAAAGGTTCAAAATACATGATGACCCACACAATTCCTCCCACAGACCCTAAAGAAGGCCCATCAATTATCCAACCACCTTTCCACTACCACATCTATCAAGTATGTATCGCCTACAGCCTTTGGCCTGGTCACGGGGAATCTTTCGTAATGATGAAGAAGCTGTTTGGTAATGCCTCTATGAAGAGATCACTCGTGAGCAGCAATGTGCGCACTCCGCGCTCGATGCTCGAGATCAAACTACTGTCTGCAACCTACGGACCTGCGGTCGTGCTGTATGGCGGAGTTGTTCGTGGCGACGACTTCCCCGAATACTGGCCAGACGGTGTAACTGCTCCCAATCACTCACTAACCCATCTTTAGATCGAACACTTCCAAGTCCTATCCGGAACAGCCAACCTCTTCTTCGGCCTCGACACTAAACCTTCCGTGATTCTAAGCTCGAAACCGGGGAGCAAGACTTCCGCTACTCTAGGTCCGAAAAGATATCATCGTTTTGAAAATGCGAGCAAAACAGAGACGCTGAAGATCAATATCCAGCTCGACCCCGAGGATTATGAGAATGAACAGAGGTTCTTCAGGAACTTCTTCGGGTATCACACACCTACCTTCCCCTTCAACCTACTTGTTTCTCTCGCTGACGCTCGCTCGTGACAACAGATATCTCAACGATTGCAAACGCGCCAAATCCGCCCCTTCAATTTTCCAACTCTTTGTGTTCCTACATTCTGCAGATACACCTCTTGCGATCCCTTTGCCGGGATTTCTTCCATTCGCGGAGGTATTGGGTGTGTATTTGAGTTGGGTATTATTGATTGCGGTGGCGTATATTGGGAGATTTGCGTTGGGTTATAAGCAGAGTTATCCGGAGTATTACAGTGGTGTAAAGGGGAGGTAGACATCGATGAAGGCCACATGGCTTGCGGATATGCCAAGAGGATGTTTTTGTTGCGAGTCAGGGACGAGTGACAATTGGTTACTGGACTCTAGACGCTAGTCCGGGCTATCCCGCGCAAAAGTATTCCCCCACCACGAGAAACTAGTGGGGGTGCAACGTCATCCATACCCTTGTCGCACATGATTGCAGGGTTGGCAGACCGCATCGAGGGACTGCAATCAAAACATCGCAACTCTCATTTCTTCTCTAGTAAAGCTTTCGCTCCCTACTTCTACACCATCAATCATCTCATAGCATACAGCAATCGCCTGATGCCTCCATTTTTGATATTGTGCCATACTTGAAACAGAATCTGCATCGCGCAGACCATGTGCGCAAACCTCTCACCGCCGTGAAGCGACCCGAAACGCCGTCGAAATGCGATGAAGAAACACGCCCAAGGGGAATCGTTGGCCTCCATGTTAACCAACGCTGTCGCTATGCAGTAGTGGGAATCCCGAATCGACACAGAACGGAACGCGAAAGGACGATCATCGTATCAATGTTCTCTAACATGCGCGCAGCAATGCGCTCGTGCTGGATGTATGCGCTTCACATTCAGAAGCGTGGGCGCTTCCAGTAGTATTGCTGTCAAGCATGTCAGTGCATGTTTTCGGATGATGTCGACGCTCAGGACATACCTTGTGCTGCTTTCGAGCAGCGCGGATGCTGGTCTTACCCAGACTTTGCGTCACTGTGTCACGACGGTTGACATCTGTGTCCATCTCGGGGACGTAGTAAAATTCGCTCTCGAGCAGCTTTCCGGCAGCATCTTTGCCTTCACGACTGATCTCGCCAACGCATGGAATATCGTCAAGTAGAGTCTTGAGCTCTCCAGCAGTGAGCACTTTCTGGCTTTCATTATCAGATGGCTTGGCCATGGCACCTCGCAGCTCCGCGGGAAGGTTGCTGTGGATGGTCGACAGCGGCAGCGAATGAATTCGCGAGAATGCCAGCTGGTTGATGACATGGTTCTTGACCGGGCTCAGATTGAGCGCTGGGGCCGAGAAGCTGCGCGCTGGTGAAGCCATGGCCTTGAGTGGCTTACGTTTACGCTCGGGCGAGGTCGACTGGAAAGATTCAAAGCGCGACATGAGGTTCTCGCCAAATGGGCCGAACGAGTGAACGATGGGATCGTTCTCTTCATCATGCTCGGAGAACTCCTCCTGCTCAGATGCAAAGCTGGCGAACGACTTTTGCAAGTCTTTTGGCGCGGACACGACACGCTTAGGTGTTGGTGTGGTCTCGCGGTCGCAGCTTGGTGCCTCTGGTTCTGGCGTTGGGTCATGAGGAGCGTCCTCTTCGGAGTCATGGTCCTGGTACACTTGCACAGGCTCGTTAGAATCAGCGCGGAATGTGGACGTGAACGTGTCGTTCACATTGAAGTGGAGACCGTTCAGACCTGGCGATGGTGATACTGGAGATGCAGGTTGCGGCGGCAGCATGACGGGAGGACTTGATCCGAATTGGGCGGCTGGGACACGTCGTGTACGTGATGGTGATTCCTGGGCCCATGGTGACCTCGACTCCACTGACGGCGGATCCTGCGAGTCCTCCTTCGGCCACACCAGCATGACACGCGTATCTTGCACGTCGACGATAATTTGTGCCTCAGGTCTGCCCGACACGAACGTATCACCCTTCGCCAAATCTCTGATCTCTCCACGGCAGTGTATCTTTGCTCCATTCCAACCCATGCACTCTACTTCCACCTTGCCCTGCGGATATAACTCATCTGGGAGAAAATAGGTGGCCCGCACATGCACGCGTGAAATATGGCGATTGGCAGACAGCTGGTAGTCTGAAGAATTGCTTGATCGTCCCATCAGGACAGGCTCGCCATTACACGGGAGGTTGAGTGATGGCACGTCGCCCAATGGAGCGCGTTCTGAAAGAGCTGACACGGTACGCGGTAGTCCGGGACGCGTCAGACGCGCTGGCGGCGAGGAGGGCAGAATACCAGTTGAAGATGTTGGTACTGGAGTTGGATAATACTTTCGATCATCCAATGTCTCGTCAAACTTGCGTTTGGCCGGACGTGGGAGACCGGGTGAGCTTGAGAAGGGAGAGAATGGCTCGAAGGCCGGCAAGAGAGATGGACGCGGCTTGGGAGCTTCATTCGGCTCTTTGGGTGGCAATGCCTGTTTGCCAGTATCCGGTAGGTTGTCCATGATGTATGCAGACTGTAGGGACGCGAGACCTCGTCACGTCGAACGTGCAGATGCTGCAGATTTTCGAGGCTGAGGTGCGTCGTGCCCCGCCTGATATCGACGTGTAGAGGCGTGTAGATGGGTTTGTAGAGAGTGACTAGTGGTTAGACGTGATGTCCATCGTACACAGTTATGAGAAGAGGGCGTAGAGAGGAGTTAGAAGGCCTATCGTCGGCGGCCGTGGTGAAGAATGCAGGATTCAATCCAGAGTTGAAGTGGAAGCTTTGGTCCACACGAGACGCGCTGGCGCTATGACCTTCGTGCAGAGCGAGGTTTAAGCGATCCTCGGCGGCATCAACGGTCACCAGAAACACTTTTGCACGTCCAACGTGCTCAATTATCTTCTTGGGGTTGAATGCAAAAGATATGCTGTCCTCAAACTTGTCGTGTATCTCATAAAATTGGCCAAAAACACGCCCGTGTTCACTTTCTCGAGAGGCTCGTTCAAAATACCGAGCATTGACTTAAACTTTCATGTGTGGGGTTCTGCGTCACGGCGTGTTTGGCGTGTCTTTTGGCTGCTTCATTCGTGGCTGGGAAACGCATCTTCCAACGACACGGTCTTCTCGCGTGCATTGGCTCGATGTTCCTTTCACTCGCGAACGCGCAGAGAGCGGTCAATGGCTGCTGTGCCGGAATACATTCGGTCTGCTTCGAATGCTGTTTCTGGCCGCCGGGCGGCTGCATCTTCGTTGCATCTTCGTCCACATTGCGGTCTGCTGCATTCGGTGCCTGGGCTGTGTAACCGTCGTACGGTGACACGAATGACGGGCTGGCGGCTGCCTGTTTGAGACTTCTTGTCTGGCATGTGGCATTGGCTGTCGCTTACTTTTCGGTACGTACTTCGATGGCTGAAACATATTTTGACCAGCTATGACCTGGCAAGGCCGAACACGAGATATTGTAGGCAGCTCGTCAAACCTGGCATTGGTCGTGGGCGGCCTGAAGATATGCATTGGCAAGTTGCAGAAGAGCAAAGCTAGGACCTCGAAAGACGTGAAGTCCAAGGACAAACGCACCTTCCTACGCCTGAAATCAATCACTTCTTGCCCAATGTGGAACAGACTCTACTGCTCTTGAACTGGATGGCAACCATGTGCGAGCAGGCATCTCTAATCCAAGACGGCCGGAAAGATTGACTTGCAGCTTGCATAACAAGTTGTGGTCTCCTGCCAGCAGATCTTGATTGGTAAAGGAAGGCTATATTTCTGGCACTGAGTTTCTCGACAGCTTTCTTCCCAGCTGGTCAAACTAGCAGAACGTATCACTATCTACAGCAGACTCTGCTGGACACCAGTCTTGCAAAGCGCATCTCTGCTCCAGATGTCACTCAAAACGCTGCCTTTCGGCATTTCCAGCAATTACAGCTCAGCTTCGGCCAAGTTCGCCTCGAAATTTGCGTCGATGAAGGGCACATTTGCGTCTATGATGGGAATTAGCTGCTTCCTCTATGGACAAGAGCAGAAAGACTTACCACCCCAGTCCTTATCGGCTAGCGCGGTCTGGGCTACACTTGGAAGCTCATCCCAAGCGATGAGCGGCTGTGTGCCTCCAACAGTGCTCGTGAAGCCCAGCGAATGATCAAGAATCGCATAAGCAGTATAATACTGGATCAATGGGTGATCGCCACTGAGATCGGGATCTGTCGAGGTGACATAGTCTCCATGATACGATGCAGCAACTCCGAGTAGTGTGGCGTCCTCTGTAGCATCAGAAAGCCAGACGACAACACCTTCCCAGTCATATCGATGCCCGACGCCGACCAGAGATTCTAACCACGATGGCTCGTCTTTTGGAAAGTACCAGCTGTACATTATGGCGTAAGCATCGTTGTAAGACTCTGCCCGGGCATAAACTTGACCAGTACTGGAGTCACAGTCGCCTGATGGATCGCCCGTTGGGGACAGCCCGGCACTGTTTCGAAACGTCAGCAGGTCGAGGGTCGAAGCGGACTACAGTTCTCACCTAGTGTCGCCATCCTCGTCGACTGCAGGAAAGGGCACGCAGCCATCCACGACATAAAGGTAAGGCTGCCATTTCAGCATCAAGGTCCCCTCAGTCGTATCTGGCACCGTTTGCGCGAAGCCGACTACGGCATCAGAATCAATGTCCGCTCTTCGCACGAGAGGACCTGCTAGCGCCGCGATGGCTAATGAGAGAAGGTAAGCATATCCGAGCATGTCTGTCAAAGTCAATGAAGGTCAAGTTGATACATTCTCATGTCGAGCACATACATTGCATGCCAAAGGAGATCTTATAAGCCAGACT
Organism: Pseudocercospora pini-densiflorae CBS 125139; assembly: GCA_000504365.2. NCBI lineage: Eukaryota > Fungi > Ascomycota > Dothideomycetes > Mycosphaerellales > Mycosphaerellaceae > Pseudocercospora > Pseudocercospora pini-densiflorae. The sequence continues at coordinate 24,588 of AWYD02000769.1, forward strand.
TACTAGTAACGAAGTGGATCATCAGATGACTACCGCCGACTTGCAGCTACTTGATATTGCTACGCGCAATCGCTTCTATGAGCCGTGTCGTAAAGACAAGCTGCCATTGGCTTCGCAGACACTGGCAGCGTACGCGAGATCTCTCTGGCGTCGCAACAAATGTGCCTGCTGAACACGTGCTGGCAAGAGCTTAGGAGGTTCGGCAAAAGCTTGTCGCTTAGACTCTGCAATATACCGATTCATGGAACGCCGGCACGAATGGACGAGGGTGTGCTTGAAGAGCGGACATATTGCCGAAAAAGGAAAGAGTGGAAAATCGTGGTGAGACAGGAAAGCTCCAGAGTCAAGAAAGTAGATGGGCAGTATGGAAGTGCCCAACGACGGAATCGACCCAAGAATGCGAGGAGGGAAAGATGCTGAAGTAGCGCTGCAGCAGCATCGATAACAGCTTTGGAGCCACCCCGTCTCAAAGCTTGATCCTTCACTCACTCATGCCTTCTTCGGAAACGGGCTCTCCTTCTCAAGCCACGCTTCGAAATCCATCAGGCCGGGGTATATCTTCCTCAGCTTAGGAATATCAGCCTTATACCCATCACTCCCAAACCAATCCAGCATGACTCCCATCTCATTCACAAGCTTCTTCAACAACGTTCCAAAAACCCAAAACGTCGGCTGCACACTCGTCCCAGTCTTCCTTTTTACCTTCTCACAAAGCTGAGCAACAGTCTGCTCCTCACCCGCAAGTCCTAGAGCCTTACGATTCCACTCTTCAGGATGTTCAAACACAATCTTCGCAAAAGCCCCAATATCCGAACTCGCAATCCACTGCAACGGCTTGCTTCCCAGGGTATCCCTCATAGCAGCCAAAAACACCTTGGCCGGAAAGCCAGGAGCAAGATTATCCATAAATGCAGTAGGTCTTAGAATCGTCCACGCCATTTCATTTCCTGCGTTCTCCTTCAGATAATGTTCGACTTTGTATTTTGTTTGGAAGTGTGGGACTGTCGTCTCAATTTCCCAGCTCTCTTCATCACCTCCTCGTTCGATACTACTGTATATGAAGCATTTTACTCCATGTTTTTTGGCTTCGTTGATTATGTCACAGCCTTGTTTGACTTCGGATGCGCCTGCTATTTGGACGCTGAAAATTCCAAATATTTTTTGGCCGTTGGTGACCTCGAGGGCGGATTTGAAGAGAGCAGGAACATCGTTTTGGTCTCCCTGGACGAGCTTGATGTTTGTGCCTTTTTTGGCTAGGGCTTGGGCGCTGGCTGAAGAGGTGTTTCGGGTCAGGGCGAGGAGGGTGAAGGATGGGTTGTTGAGGAGGTGTTTGATGACGCCGCCGCCTTGTTTGCCAGTGGCACCCGTGATTAGAATATTCTTGGACATGTTGCGGGTTGTGAGTACGAATGAGAGGTTGCGGATGAGGAAGAGAAGGAGAGATCTGGTCGTTCACTTAGCTGGACTGGAGGATGCTGGTTCGAGTGGAGCCCGCTGAAACCATCAACGCTTTTCATGCTGAATTGTCAGTGCTGGACGCATCAATCATCTATTGTTGATTGTGATTCCGAAAGTATGGATGCTGGTGACGTTGATCAATGTCGGACTGGGGAGCCGAGCAGCTTCGAGCATGGCCGTGCGAAGTTCTGGGCATCGTTATGTTGAGAAGGGAGCGCTTTCCTTCACGTTCTCTTCGCCCATGATACACACGGACGCTCGCTGTTCCTGCTCTTATGCCGCGGGCATCGTACAAATTCGGAGAGGCACTGGTCTTAAGATCAAAGCCACTGTCCAGATGTAAAGCGCTGCACTGTTTCTGGTCGGGCTGAGCGTACTCCACTCTATTCCAAGTCGGCAATGGTGACACAAAAGCGACAATGCTCACGCGAAAGAAGAAGAGACAAGCAACGCAGGTACAAAGGCGAAGGCTGCGTAGCCAGACGGCTTCTCCTCTTGCCAAGTGACTGGGATGCGGCATTTTACCGATACCCGATCCTCCACCCATCTGTCTCGATCGCTGAAATGCCGGCCATATAGAAGACAGCATGAGTGCAAAGTCAGTCCAGTTGACAGATCCATAATTCATCTCATATGGAGAGCTCCACAGAGACACCTATTTCACAGCCTCAAAGTTCGCCATCTGGTGATGGCAGACCTGCCAAGCGAGCAAAACGATCTCTACCGGAAGATGTTCAGAATGGCATTCCAGCCAAGCAGAGTAAGGCGTGTGCTAACTGCAGGCGATTGAAGGTCAGATGTGATTTACTGAACCAAGGAACCAACGAAGACTGCTCGAGATGTACGCGACTGCAACTCACCTGCTTGCGAGAAAGAAAGCAGTGGTCAAATGCTGCCAGTGAGAATGCCGAGCCTTTGCAGCTTACAATCACGAAGCTGGAAAGAGCCCTTGAAGACATTTTAGAGCGACTAGACATGCCTGCGCTGGATCTGTACACATCACCCGCAATTGTGAGTTGATTGATTTGGAGGCCGACATGCAGTAGAATGAAGCCATGCACTAATGCAGTGATCGGTCATATCTGATAGGTACAGCCTCGTGCTCCTCCTCAGCAAACAAGGCCTAACTCTGAAGAACGTGGTGATGCTACCCGCGCCAGAGACGTGTCGCCAGATCCGATCAGCAACCTGATTGAAGCCACCAGATTAAACGGCCTTCGCAGTCAACTCAGATCGGTCAAGCAGAGACGAAAGGGCGGCATGCGAAGAAAGGATCACGATCTAATCTCTGAAGGCCTACTTGGCGCAAACGAGGCAGACGAGTTACTTGAGCTTTTCCAAAGGCACCAAGCACATCACCTGTTCTCTGCCGGCATCTCTTCAAATGCAACAGTGGAGAATCTTCGTGCCTCGTCGACTGTGCTGTTCACGGCAGTCATGCTGGTGGCTGCACTATTAGTGCCAGGAAAGGAGGCACTGCATGAAAACATCCACAGCCACTTCATGGGGGTCGTGTCATCGGTGATGTGGGATCGCTTCCATACTTTGGACGACATTCGAGGACTTGTCATTGCGGCCTTCTGGCAACCCTATCTGTCTTGGAAGCTGTCAGGTCTTTCCATCCGTATGGCCACCGAGCTGAATTTGCATCACGCTTTCTACACAGCATTCTCCGATCCGGACTCCAGCGACGAACAGCGGCGCGACTGTATAGAAAAGACCAGGCTGTGGTATCTACTATACGTCCTCGACCATCAATTCTCCATCGCCTACGGGAGACCGCCTTGTATGAATGAGCTCCGTCCAATCAAGGACTTCGATCTACTGCTGAGATCCGAGATTTGTACAGGGTCTGACAGGGCTTTGATTGCCCAAGTAACCAATCTTGCAGGGCTTGGGAGAGCATTCGAGCATTTTGGACTCAATCCAAAACGAGTCATGGACGGTCAAGACTCTTCCGTGCTCAATCATCTGCGATTCACCGACAATATGGTGGCATGGAGAGAACGATGGACTGACCAGACCACTCAAAGCAGCGAGCTGTCCAGAAATATCGCGTTGCAATTCCACTTCAGCAACCTGGTCCTGAACAGCATTGTTCTTCGCGGTCGACCTCTCGAGAAGCTGTGCGAACTTCCATCCAGCCTGCGGCCATTGGCTTTGCACGCAGTGGAATCAGCACACCACGTACTCGAACAATTTCTGTATGATCCAAGGCACTGCGCTGAAATTGTCGGAATGCCACTCTATCTGCACTCCATGATCGCATTCGCGGTAGTGTTCTTGCTGAAGATGGCGCACAGGTGGAGCGCGATCGGAATCACCATCAGCCCAGCAGATCGGACAATGCCACTGATTGAAGCGATCATCTGCCGTCTCCATGCTTGCAAGGCCGGTGCCAATCACATGGTCTTCAGCATGGCTAAAGGCTTCGAACGAATGCTGAAGCAGGTCAGAAGCGTCAAGTCATTCGCAGTTCGTCCCTCGCCTATGCGATACTTTCACACTGAGACCCACTCAACCACGTCACTCAATGCTTCAAGACTAGATACACACGAGGGTGGGCCGCAAAATATCTCCGCAGCTTTCGATGCTTATCCTCCCTACGCTGAAAGTTTTGGTGTAGCCAGGCCTGCCGCTACTGATGATCTTTCTCCAGGAGAGATGCTGACTTGGGGCTTTCAGGATGAAGAGCTATGGTCGGTTGGCATGGGCTACGATTTACTGGAACCTGGCGGCCAAGGTCTGGCCAGTGTGGACTTCCCATTTCAAACGCCGGCTTGGTGATCTGCCTTTTTCGAAATCTGATCGAACGACTTGTCATTACCCATGACTCAAGTCAGCATTGCCGCCCTGCTGGGTAGATATCGCCGCTGGAGAAAGGCCATTGCCTCATGTCAACATGTAAGGGAGTTCAAGTCTCGGCATTTGCGATGCCTAGGACACGGTGCCGAAGCTGATTCCGCCTCTCCCTGTTGTGCAAAGCTTGGCTAGACCACGAACCTGGTTGAAAGGCAGTCTACCCGGCTGACGAGGCACACCAGATCTCGGACGTACGCCGCAAGACAGATCCAGCAAGCGCGATACCTGGAGTAGCAATTGCGTAACAATCGAGATGGCAAGTATTTGAGACTTTTGATCCTCTTTGCGGGGATGTGAGGAGTGGTACCCAGGTACATCTTGCTTGGAAGCAGAGCCTCAACATTGGCGATGACGATGGTCACCAATGGCCATCTGATATACCAGCATGCACCTTGCATAGCATTAGAAGCATTGAGGTGCTGTCTCTCCTCTGCGAACATACACAATGGCGACGACAACGACAATCAATCCTGCGGACGAGCCCAGAGCCAGAATTGAGGTCTCAGCATCCGGCTTCCCTCCTGTACAATTTGATACCACACTTCATGATTTGTTCCTAGAAGGAGATCGCGGACCTCTGGAAGACACCTATTGTGTTGTGAAAGCAAATTCCGATCTTCAGTATGGCAAGGTGGTTCCGCTGAACGAGAAATACATCATTCATTCTGCGCAAGTAGGCTCTGCTGACGATCTGGCTCACCTTTGTCTGGAGATCAATTGCTATCTACTTTTGTTCTATGCAGGCAACATGAAAGTCGCCTTCATAGGCTCCGAAGGGGCAACAAACGACAAGACTCTGCACAAGCAACCTGTAGCAGAGAATGCCAGGCGAAGCTTTAGCGTGTTGAATGGAGCTCAAAGGCCGAGAGTCTCGTAAGCTATGTGAACGCGATTCATCAAATCAAATCACTGAAGCTCATCCAGCACGTACGCCAACATCGAAGACTTCGTCCAGAATCATGATGGCTCTAAAATTCGATGGGCATTTGCCATGGACTTTGCTGAACAACTCCCCTCTGTCGATCACCCAGAGCTCGTCTACAAGCTCAACAGCAAACGATGGCTGGCTGACTGCAGCTTGAAGAGTGCCAACGACACAATAATAGATTGCCATATTTCGTGTCCCGAGCATACGAGCGAGTCTGGTCTTTGGTACTATGGTGGCAAGGATTGTCGCTTATGCGGCTCTGGTATCGAGACGGAAGTGCATCGCGTCCGCAGCATACTTCTCGATCGGCCACCATATGTTCTCAAGCTCACCCAGAGCCTATCATCGGTTGGAACACTTCTTGTGAAGAACGAAGAAGAACGAAAAAAAGTGGTGGATCAGGCGGAGAAGTATCTTCGAGAATACTTACCACGTATCACGAAGGAGAATGCACATCTCCGCACGACCAGTTTGATACTGTCAGACTTCATTCCCGGCGAGACAATGGCTCTCAACTTCTTCGCCCGGAAAGATGGATCTGTAGTCTTCCTAGGAGCATGCCACCAGCTAGCTACAGGAGAAAGCGGACGTCAGGCAACAGCCATTACCTATGCTGAGCAGGAGAAGCTGCAGAAGAAGTATCAGCCAACGCTGGTTAAGATCGGTCAAGCGCTCCATGAAGAAGGCTACTATGGCCCAGTCGGCGCCGACATAATGGAGAACCCTGACGACGGCACGCTTTTCACGATCGATGCCAACGTGCGCTCTCCGCTCTCTTTTGTTCTGTATCTACTCCGAGGACACCTGCATGAGAAGCGCGCATTTGCGATGAGTTTGGTCTATGAATGCATCATGCTCACGTTGTCGAGGGACGAGTTCGAGAAAGAGTTTAATAAAGAATTGCATGATGCAAGAATAATTCTTATTGGAAGCACGAGGCTTGGTGAGAAGAAGCAATGGGCACATGGAATGGTTGTTGCTGGTAACAGTCAGGAAGAGATTGATGAGTTGAGTGATCGCATTCTGAAGTTTGAGATTGAGGGTGGTCAAGGCGGTGATTTGAGTGACGCCGCAGCATGAAGTAGTAACAACATCAGTTCACTCTCATTTGCGATCATTCAGCGTCGATCAATCTGAACACTGCCAACGCATGCCTCAAAGTTCGACGTTCAATGCAGCCGTCACGTTTTGTGCCATGTTCGTTCTTGAGCCATCGTCATCCCCATCGATCGTCGCATGGGCACATTTGAGACTCGAAACATGTCCAACAATCTACAAGTGACAAGGCCAAGGAAGATTCATAGCGAACTTCGCAACCAAGCGCATACACGCGAGGTCATCCTTGAGAGCCGGCCATGCCCTCAAAGGCCTCCGTGAGGACGTTCCTTGCTATATTGCATATCACAACGGCGTCTGTATCAATCATCCCTCACCGCCTTGCGGTATGTTCTGCTCTTGTATGTCTTTTCTGTCCTCGCCAGTCTGACTGCCACCTTCGATATTTCACCAGCTTGCGTCCAACCGCAATGTGAAGTTCGATCTTGAAGTGCACGATGTCGGCATCCTCTTGCTGAGAACCCTTAGGCAGGTATAATCAAGCCTGATCATGACAACCGGCACCGAGCTTCTGCTGATTCCATCTTGAGATCTTCAAGGCAAGCATGACGAGAATGTCGTTGACGCTCGGCGCTGGCTCCTACCCCTGTCCAAACACGAAGGGCTTGGCGCTACCAGGACTTCATCGAACTCAATTTGTTTCACGAATGTCAGCAACGACAGGTCCACGCTCATCGATCTCGCAAGAGCCAGTATATATCCATGTCCTTGTCATTGACGCAGTCCATCTAGCAGCAACACAGCAAGCACACGCAAGTAAAGCCGCGCACCAATACCATTTCTAATCACGAACGCCTCACGCCTCGCCCGCACGGCCAAGATGCAAGATCATGCCGAGTTCCGCAGGACACCATCGAGTAGCCTTCAGGTACTCGACTTGCATCATCCAATTTAGGCGCGGAAAGGAGCAGCAACAACGTGCGATCTTGTTCCGCGTATGGCTATGGCACCAGGCACGCCATCCTCGGCCACGTTGTGTGCTTTAGGTAAGTGAAACAGCTTTGCTCTGCCCGCTATTTCTCCAATCCCGCGTTTTTGCCTACTCCGCCTTACCTCCATTATTCAATTCTGGGGAAGATGTTATTGCGGTCAGGAATACATTGTCGCTCTTTCTAGTATAGAAGCTGGGCGCATCAGCTGCTGGATCTTTCTACTGTTGTCATGCATGATCAGAAGAAGTCTGCAATGTCCTCGGCCAGCGATGAGGAGAAAGACCTTTCCGTAGATCTGGAAAAGGACGATGCAACACGAGACGAAAAGGCACCTCCGGCTGCACTTACAACAGTGGTCTCTCCGCCACCTCCAGCGCCAACACCAGATGCTTTGCAAGATGGCGGAACCAGAGCATGGCTCCAAGTCATGGGCTCATTCATTGTCTTCGGCAATCTTTGGGGCATGTCATTTGCGTTCGGATCATTTCAAAGTTCCTACGAACTCAGCTACATCCCAGATGAGTCGGCAAGCTCAATCTCATGGATCGGTACTGTTACCATCTTCCTTCTGATCTTGATCGGTGTCATCAGCGGACCTCTTTTCGATCTTGGATACTTTCGGACGATGCTCATTGTCGGTGCTCTTGGTGAGACCCTTGGTGTCTTTCTCATGAGTGTGAGCAAGACATATTGGCAGCTCATGCTTACACAAGGCGTTCTGATGGGCCTCTCGAATGGACTGCTATATTTGCCTGGCTTAGCTTTGGTCGGCAGATCATTCAAGAAACATCGAGCCATCGCTATGGGAGTTACGACTTGTGGAGCGCCCGTTGGCGGCATCATATACACCCTGATCTTCCAGCAGCTCATCGGAAAGCTAAGCTTCGGCTGGACAGTGCGTGTCATAGGATTCGTGATGCTGGGAACATACTCGCTCATCTCCTTCCCGCTTTTGCTCTGGGGTGCGGCGAATCTGGGAGACATTGCATCCGGATCGAAGCGTAAGCTATTCGACCGTGGTGCTTTGACTGACCTTCCCTTTTGGCTTTACAGCAGCAGCAATTTCGTGAGTAAATGAACTAAGGTTGTCGAACGAACAGAATGCTAACGATGTGCAGCTCATATTTTGTGGCTATATGGTTCCGTTCGTCTTCATTCCTTCTTATGGCGAACTTATACTGGGCATCTCACGAAGCATGTCACTGTACGTCTCCATGATCTCTCAGGCCAGCAGTATCCTTGGACGACTGGTCGCTGGCTACTCAGCATCAAGAGTCGGCGTAATGGTCAACTGGATCACCTGTGTTCTCGTATCTGGAATAGTCGCAATTGCTTGGCACGGCGTCGACTCTCTAGGTGGCTTCATCGCCATTGCAGCACTCTATGGCTGCTTCAGTGGAGCTTTGATCCCGCTGCCGCCGACTGTCTTTCCCAAGGTCTGTCCGGATCCCAAGGTCTACGGAGCCCGACTTGGCATGGCACAAGGCTTTGGCTCTATTGCTAGTTTGATTGGACCACCAATTGCTGCAGCACTCGCTTCCGCATCGAGTAAGGGCGGCAAGACAAATTATCTCGGATTGCAGCTCTTCGCTGGCTGCATTATGGTCGCTGGCGCTTGCAATCTGTTTGTGCTTTGGTTCATGCTTATGCGACGACGGAATGGCGGGTCAAGGTGGATATGAAATCGTGCAATGGTCATGTTTCCGACATTTAAGCCGTCAGCGAAGCCTTGAAAACAATCGATTAAGCCGCGAAATGAGGCACTAAGAGAACACGCCAAGCTGAATGTTTCTACGGCAAGGAAGTACAGGTCGAGTCAACAAGACTCCCGCAATTCATGGCTACGGAAGAGAAATGCCAGGTGCAGAGAGTAGGACAAGTGGACTCGACTCCGCCTGTCCCCATCGAGTGAGCGATTTCGCAACGAGAGTCTTTCCCGAGAGACGACAGGTCTGGCTCTGTTGATAGATCTCTAGTACCAGAAAGAGGCGCTTCGTTGGTAGCTTCTCGGCAGGATGTGCGCGAGGCCTAGGAATGTAAAGCAAGAGTCCTGGGGAGGTCTAAGAGGAAGCGCCCTACAACAAATTCACAGCTTCGTGCGACTAGATGTGAAAGAGGACAACAAGCGGCTCCGAGAGAGCTGTTGTGCCTGCGAGATCACAGCGTCGTAGCTGGCAGCGGAGTGAAACATCATTAACACATCAATTGCACCATCAGGTCCTACTGTCCCGGAAGCACTCTCAGCACATTCTCCTCCTCAATCTCATTAATCCTAATCTCAACTTCCGTCTCACCAGCTTTCTTTCCCTCATACTCCAAACAAACATTCATTGTCCTCTTCAGCAACTCAGCTTTCCTGGGCCCATCCAAAGTTCCCTTCATGATATCAATCATAACTCTAACGTACCCATAACTCATCTCATCGCCTCCATTGACTCCTGCGATTGCAAATCAGCAGACCACATCGCCAAGGAAAGCTCTCGATACGCACCACCAACAGTCAGAAAGTAACCTTTCGCATTATGCAACATATGATGCAAGATTTTGACACTGCCCGAGGGAATCGTTGGATCGAATTGGCGATGCGAGATCAGAAGTTTCTTTGGTAAGTCGTGGAATGATCGAGTGGCTTTGCTGGAGACTGCAATGTTGTATGTTACTGCCATTGCAGACGAATGCGGTGGTGTTGATCGATTCTGCTCTGTGATGTATGCTGTCCCTTCCTTTGTAGGAATTGAGCTGGAGCGCTTGTTGTACCTATGCTAAAAGATGTGTGAGGATCAGCTCTGTAGTATAATTCCTTTGCACTTCAAGCTGCATATGAGCTCATGCGTGTTGGAAGTGGGCAAAGAGGCTGAGCACTTGGTCGATTTTGGGTATGATCCGCTTTTGGGGGCCGGATAGGATAGTCACGAGCTCTGTACTGATGCCTGAGTATGAGTGACATGCTTACAATGCCAAGGACTTCGTGTATACCAGCTGACAATATCATTCGAATGTAGTTACCTGTACGCCCGGCTAAGCCCTACTATACTAGTATAAGCAGAGCAACTCAATGCACCCAATTTTGCCCGGTAATTCAATCCAGGTCGTCTTCTCATCAACAACTTCGCCCGATTAACAGGCTAACTCTCGCTCGTTCCTGCCTGGCATCTTCTCCTTGTACTCACCGACCTGCCCCACATCGCTCCGTCACTTGCCATTCAGGCACAGTTCAATTTTTGTTGGGCGTTTCAATGTTGCTCATGTCTATGCTTTGCGCGCCGCTCTTCCGATACATTTACTGAGCCTTCTTTGGCTGAGCCTGAGGAGCGGCACCTCCGATGTAGCGGTTGATATCGGTCTGGTCGTGGACCGTCTTGAGGACGCTCTTGATAGACTCCCATGCATTTCGCGCTGCTGGTGGAACGTCTTGGCGCTGGACGAGAACATCACCGCGAGCACCAAGCTGCTTGATCATGCCCTGGACGAAAGTGCTCTGGGAGATGCGAGCACGGAGGAAGACGGTGTACAGGACGAGGATGATCCAGCTGCCCTTTTGGAAGATGAGAGCTGAGCCGGCGATGCGAAACCACAGGGCGAGCTCAAGGCCAGCAACAATGGACATGCTAGCATCATAGTAGTCCTTGACGAAGCGGCCAATGGTGTCTGCAAGGCCGCTGGATTGTGGCTTCTGGCCAGCTGGAGTCGCTGGAGGTGGCTGGATGGTGGGCAGGAGGATTCCTCGGGTGTAGGTCAGGACGTGGAAGATGCTGTAGACAGCGTATGGGAGCATGGCGAGTGGGTACTGGCGCGAGAAGAGCCAGAGGAGGGCCATTGCTGTACAAATGTCTTATCAGCATAACATTCCACCTATTTGATCGAGTGTGCCAGCTTACCCAGATATTGCACATTCTCATCTCCGACCAGAGCCAGTGGGCTTGCTGGCTGCTTGCCGCTCTTCGCACGTGCTCGGTATCCCTTGAATACGACAATACCGTAGGTCGCGGCCGCAGCGACAAAGGCGGTGCGGTAGCTGAACTGTGCCCAGCGGCTGTAGTACTTGAGGAATATGTAGCTCAGACCATAGCGGAATGTGGTGAGCAGTAGCGTAACGTGCCCAACGAACCATGCCTAAGAAGTCAGCGTTTATCATAGACATTCTGCGTTTCGTGACATCCTTACAAATTGAAGCGTTTGGGCCAAAGCCAACAATCTCTCTTGCAGAGAGGCACCTGCTGCTGGAGGGGCCATTGCGGGCGGTCAGGGCGGTGTTGTTTGGCGCTGCTCGATGCTGTCTCAAATATGTCTGATTTGGGATGTGTGCAGGCAAATTGATCTCTTCACTGAGCTATGACCGGGGTTGAAGGTGTAGCAAGTTAGTGAAGAAGGTGGTTCTCGTGGTAGGGAAAGGCCAGCTTGAACCTCCAGTTCCAAAGTTGGAACCTGGTGTTGAGGCACACACGCTCTTGGCACGCTTTCGTCATTCACAAGCCACAGACCCTTCGTTCACCCTTCGCTACGCGTCATTATACATATGCTCGTCCTACATCTGGTGTTGACCTGTCTCGTGGAAGCGTCACGGGCAAAACAATCGCATCGCAATAGCATGTGCAAACACCATTCATGGCCATGACTCGGTGTCACAAACAGTCCCTGAAACGCCTCTCGGTCCCATCTCCTCCCATTCTGAGCCAAACAAGCAAGCCAGCACTGCACGCGAGTCAGCAAGATCTCTTCCTCCAGGCGTTACCGTAGATTCATCGTGGCGCGTCAAAGGAAGATCTTTTCATGATTTGTACCGAGACCTAGAGCACCAGCTATGACCACGATCTCGCGCCTTGCGCAGCAGAAAGATGCTGAGGCCGTCGTGCAATTGTCGCAGCAAGTTCAAGCTGCTCTCACGGCATCCGGGAGTTTGCAACATCTCAGGGCTGTAGAGGTAGAGCACATCTTGGAAGAAATCGAAAGGCATGAGTGCTTCGTTCTAGAAGATCAGTTGACTGCACAAATTATTGGCGCCGCGAGCACTGGGGCAATACATCACGATTACTATCCTGACGCTGATGGTTTCTCCTTAAGCAACTATTCCAAACCCTGGGTATACCTTTACTCCGTCATGCTCGACCCAAGTCATCAAAGTCGTGGTCTTGGCAAGGGTTTCGTTGGAGACTACGTCAAACGTATAGAAGAGGTGTTTGGCGGAGGCACAATCATTCTTGATTGTTGGGCTGGCAATGACAAACTACGAGACTTCTACACCAGGGCTGGCTTCACGTTTGCAGCTGTCGTGCCAGAGAACGATTACGAGGTCGCGGTCTTCTATAAAGAATTGTCCAACCAGTTCTCAGCCAATGGTAATACTTCGGAAGATCGAGAGCTTCTCGCATATGATGTGCCAAGCGCTCCTATTCAAGCAGCATTCGAAACAATCAAAAGGATCGTGTCAGGACAGCACTGACCGCCCACATGTTGGGCCCTCAAAATCCCATTCGCTGCGCGACAACGTGGGAATCCTTAATCAGTAGTCAGACAACTCAGCATTACTGCAGGAACACAGTGCGAACTTGGAAGATCTTCTGCAGCAAATACTAGTGCTAGAGTAGAAGACAAGAAATGAATGGAAATGAATAAGCCTTGAGAACCGCAAACTTGACAGTCTCTCGAGTGTACGGACCACAACCCGCGCTACTATACGGCGGTACCCGTAACCTCGCTACACGCATCGCTAGTATAATATAAGTAACTACAACAACGCTTTATGCGAGGCGTACGTAGGCTAACACATACTATAGAATACGTAGAATAATAAAGAACGCTTTATCTAATATAATCCCCTAATTCGCGTAGAGCGTAGAGCTTAGAAACTCGTAGAATATACCTATAGGCGTATTACTACTACTAAGCCTATATAATCTTAGCCTCTATCTACTACTCCTTACGCGTCTTATATAAAGCCTACCCCTATTATATATTAGGTAATAGGTCCTAGCTAAGCCTTAACTAATTATTCCTCTTAAATCTATTAAGTTTTAGTCGTAAATATATAGTTTACGCCTTATAAATTAACGTAG